>CM056508.1:45480450-45611489 GCA_029783415.1 Anisodus acutangulus
TAGTGGCATTGGTTAATATTAGTCCATTAATCAGTTTTATAATTATATTGTATTTGGGATCCTTTTTTGATAATCTTCATTTTATTCTTGTATTGGCCTACATTATATAAATATAGACCCGGCCCATTCATTTGTAATTAATAAGACTCTTCTCATTTCGTCTAAAAAGATTTTTCTCTCTATTAACCGACTATCTCCTACAATTTAATACTCACATTTCATCATGATCTTGGATTCTAATATGGTATCAGAGCACAAATCTTGATAAATATGTTGCTTGCGATTCGATCGGTGGTACCATCGTAGCTTTTTGCCGCAGATTATTTTTTTGGTTCAGTAATGTGACTTCTAATAAGCCTGTTGAAGGTTCTCCATTAGCTAGACAGTGGCGGAGCTGTAATGATCTCGTAGTGTTTTGGCTTACCAAAGATATATCTAAGCTCGAACTGGAATAAAGATATGGTACAGCTGATGGAGTAAGGATTTTTGAGTTAAAAAAGGACTTGGCTCATATTTCTCAAGGTTCTTTAGATATAGCATCGTACTTCAATAAAATAAAACAGTTTTGGGATGAGATTGATTCAATATCTACTTCTCATCTCACTGTTTGTACCTATTGTGTGGGGAATAAGAAAGCTGAAGATGAGCAAAAAGTGTACCAAATTTTTATGGGGATTAATGATACTTACATACAAGTTAGAATCAACATACTTATGATGAAGCATCTTCCCTCCATTGGTACTGTTTATGGCATCCTTCTTGTTGATAAAAAACAGAGGAATGTGTCATCTTGTTCTCAATTCTCTCCCAGTTCTGCCTCTTTTAATGCTGGGACATCTAAACAGAACTTTCATCCCAAAGTAAACTTTGATGCTTAGAAGTCCAATAATTCTTCTCTTTATTGCAAATACTGCAAAAGATCAGGGCACATTATGGAGAAATGCCACAGGTTGCATGATTATCCCCTTAATTTCAAGTTCAATAAGGGTTTCCCTCCTAAGAAAACTGCTGCTCATGTTGAGTTAGAAAATCCTTTTCAAGGGGGTATGACTGGCAGTGGTATGAGTGATGCAATTAATGATGATATCAATCTTAATGCGTTTGATCATTCATCAAAGTGCCTTGTCATCCTCAATGTACACATCAACCTCAACATGCCATAATTCCTGACATATCTGTTGGAAGGAATCAGTTGGGTGATTTTCCATCTACTGCATCTGCTCCTTATCTCATGGCTTCAACCAATTTTGCTGGTAAGTTACCTGAGAGTAGCAATTTCAAAATATGTTTGCTTACTAAGATAGATAATACAATATGGATCATAGACTCTGGATCTTCTGATCATATGACTTCTGATGTTTCACTTCTTTTCAATGTTCAAATTCTTCCGGTACCCTATCTAGTTTCCCTACCAAATGGTTATAAAGTTAAAGTGTCTCATATTGGATCTTTAACTTTATTTCCTGATTTGATTCTTCATAATGTACTATATGTTTCTAGTTTCCAGTTCAATCTTATATCAGTTTATCAACTAGTTAAACCTTCTGGTAACATTGTACAGTTTACCAATATTGGATGCACTTTACAGGGCCCTTCACTGAAGAAGGCTCTTGGTAGTTCTGACAATGGCCTTTACAAGCTATTCCATTATGTTGAGCTATTATCTCCAAGTTCTTTTTTTAGTAATTCCCCTGTTACACATGTTTCTAATTCCCCTGTTGCACATGTTTCCAATTATGTTTGTCTAAATTCATTGTCTTGTAGTTCATCTGATACTCATACTGTTTCTTCTACTGTCTCAATAGTAAGTGATGTTCTGGTAAATACAATTAATAAATGTGATATTTTGTGGCACTATAGACTTGGGCATGCCCCATTTTCTAAGATGAAAAATATTCCTACTGTCAATCATAAATTGCTATTCCAGCAGTCTTTTACTTGTCACATTTGCCCTCTAGCAAGGCAAACTAGACTGTCTTTTGCTGATAGTAATATCCACACCAACACACCTTTTCAACTCATTCATATTGACACTTGGGGCTTATGATGGGTTCAAGTATTTCTTGACAATAGTTGATGACTTTACCAGGGCCACATGGACCCATTTGCTGGGAGCAAAGAGTAATGCATTTCACAGTGCTTGCTGACAGTAATAGGAACGAGACTGTTGAACGTAAGGCCATCCCAAATTGGTCACTTAAAGGATTTGATTTCATTGACATGATAAAGGATGATTCTGATATTCTTGTCACTGCAGCAAAAGATGGCATCGTTCTGGTGTAAGTTAGGCCTCGTTCACTGGTTCTTGTAGTTAACTGCCTGAAGTACTTCTTATTCTTATGCTGATTTGCACTCTACATGCATCTGTTACATCTTCCCTTTTCAAGGAGCAATTAAAAGAATAGAATCTGACAAGTGAAATGATCTTATGCATTCACTAGCATGATGGAAACTTGTATCTGGACCATTAACAATGATGGAAACTTCACCACTTCCTCTGCAAGAGAGCTTACTAGGAGCAGGAAAAGCAAAAATGACACATATAGAAACCTTTGGCTTAAAGGTATCCCTTTCAAGATTGCTTTCCTCAATTGGAGAATGATGAAAAGAAAGCTACCTCTTGATGAAATGTTGGCAAGATTTGGACAGCAGGTGGTTTCAAGATGTAATTGTTGCACTAACCCTCAGTTTGAGACTATTGAACATGTGTTCAGGGAGGGGGAAATTGCTAAAAGAATTTGGAACTATTTTTGCTAACCCTATGGCTATCAAGATGCAAAATGGTTCTATCAGGCAACTAATGTGGAGCTGGTGGGGTACTGATAACTACAATGCTTTGCATAAAACTCTTTGCAACATCCTTCCTATGTATATTAACTTGGAAATATGGAAGAGAAGAGGGGCAAGTAGGTATGGCCAACTTTCATATTCAGTTACTAGAATTATCTATCAAGTTAGTTTCCAGGTTAAAGTTTTATTGCATAAACACTTTACACAGGTTAACCTTCACTTGTCTTGGAAAGATGTTTGAGTTGGGATACAATTGTTGTAGGGAACGGGAAGTAAGTAACTATTACAATAGTAGAAAGGATAAACAAACTATTACAATAAAACTGGAAATCAAAACCTTAACAAACTGTTTTGTGTGATTCGCTGAGTCGAGTGATGACACTCTTTCTTTAAGACAGGATTGCTCTGTATATCTCATTTTACGGTGTTGAGCAATAGTCTCCCAAGATACAACAACTTTAACAAGTGAGCAAAGGAAACTCAAGTGTTACTCTTGAAGAACTTTGAGTATAGTGACTTTGCTAGAGAGGAAGAATATGAAATCAGAAATTCTGGAGAATTTTCTAAGTGTTGAGTGTTGTTTCAATTGAGCCAAAGACCTCAATTTATAGTGTAAGTAGAAGACCCCTCAACTAGTCAACTAATGGCCTTCAATAGCCATGTAATTGCACTTGAATGAGGGGTTACATTCAGCCAAATAATGGTTGAATTCATGTGGCAAGTAATGGAGAATCAATGCTTCAAAACTAGGCCAAATGTCAGCTTTTTCCAACTTCCCGTCGCAGCTTTCTGCCTCCGAAGCGCCGCGGCTCTGTTCAGCGCCGCGGCTCCAGTAACTGTCCAACCAATTTGCGCCGCGGCGCAACCTGGTAGGCACCGTGGCCCTTCACGGCTCCGTGGCGATTTCCGACTCGTTTCATCTTACACTTCGCACACTTCTTCCTTCCTTTACCAACGTGGAATACTTTGTCATTTGGCCAATAACTGTCCATAATTCTATGTCTCAAACGTATTACATACGTACCAATATCTCTTTCACTAATGAAATTTGTGATACTTGGCACTATGTGTGCACGTGTGTGGAAACGACGTTTCCGACGTGCGGGCCCAAATTGTTCGAGTCATAAATTAATGGGATATACTTAATTCCACATTTAGTAAATTTCCAACAGTTTGTGCTCTTGCAGATAGTTACTCAGCACCTATCAGTAGCTTTTCCGTCTATTGGAGGAGGCCGCAAGGACAACAATTCAAATTAAACACTGATGAAAGCTCTGTGCGGGAGATAAGGAAAGCTGGAGCTGGTGGCATAATCAGAGATCATGATGGAGAATTGATTTTGGCTTACTCTTAATCCCTTGAATACTGCAGTAAAAATTTGGCAGAAATCAAGGCTGAACAAATTGGGCTTCATTATTGTTCAAATTTGAGATTGAAAAACTGCTATTATCCAATATTTGAGGCTAATATAATCTTTAAAACAGTGTAAGTATAACATATTTTATCCATAAAAGGATTAAAAAATAAATATTCTTATTTATTCAACAACAACAACATACATGTAGATTGTACGTAGACCTAGGTGGGCACGGTACAATATATACCAATTACCAAATCGAAACTGAATTTTTTTATACCGTGGTTTCGATATTATGATATTTGGTACGGTATATGGTATGTATTTTTAAGAGTTTGATATTCGGTACGGTATTTGGTATTTATAAAAACTATACCGAAATACCGAATATCATACTGAAGTATATAGTTACATATACAATTCATATATATTAATACTATAATACTAATAAATATATAAACTAGTATTAATACAAAATTAATTATTTAGACGTTGAAATTTTGACTAATCTATCTTGATTGAAATGTCCTTTTTGTGTAATTGATTTACGAAGGGGATTGCTTGTACTTTCTTTTGAATATTTTTACTTGTATAATGTGTTAGTACGATACAATTGAGATGTTTTTTGAATAGCCAAAGTGATAATTTTATATTATATGAGTATACGTAAGTCGAAATCGAACAAACTATGATTACCGATTTATCGTACCGCAAAATACCAAAATCGAACTTATAAATACCAAAGCATAACGAATTAATTTGTTATGATAATGGTATCATAGTTTTAAAAACCGAAAACCATAATAACCGTATCGAAGTTTCAAATACCGTACCATACTACATCATACCCATCCCTACGTAGACCTTACTCCTTCCCTTTGAGAGGTAGAGAGATTTATCTGATAGACCCTCGGCTCAGGAGTATATTTTTATTTTTATTTTGACAAAAAGCCCAAGTCAACAGTCATAACAAAATAAACAGACGCTTCAAGCTTTTCCTTCACCATTGCAATCTTTTCTTAGTTATCAGGCTTTTCCAATCGCAATAAATGGAATATTTGAATCTCTCCAACAAATTGATGTATCTTTGCACTTGACTCATCACCTCGAAGATACACTACAGATCCAAAATTCCAGACAAGTGTTTTTGGTTGCCAGGATTTATTCCTTTTTTGCTTGTCTCAATTTATTCGCTATTTTTCCATACTCAGGGTGGTTATCACTTACCACAACAGTTTGACATTTAAGAAATATAAAACAAAAACTATATAAACGAAAAACATTTGGAAAATTGACCTGCCATTTGAAAGGGATGAAAATGGAATAAATCACCAATTCTATTGGTGTAGTTGGAGTAGGGGTGCTTATGGTCCGGTTTGACTTGGTTTTGGGTTAAAATCAAACTAAATCAATTAAGTCATTTTTTTTCTAATATTCAAACCAAACCAAATCATTATAGTATAAATTCTATCAGTTTCGGTTTTGTATTTATCGGGTTTTTCGGTTTTTGATGGTTTAAAAATATATTTTATAATACAAAGAATCTTTGAATTAATCGATAATTAAATACTTATTTGACCATGATCCATTCAAATCTAAGAATCTTCTTGGTTAATTCATTAACTTTATTCAAGTATAGGTTTATGACTATGTGTATATAGATTGTGTGAGAGTAAATGAGGCGGATGAGTGAGTTTTTTTTTATCTTCAAGAACGAGAGTAAAGTCGTAAAAGATTTGGATAATGATATATATATATATTACTAATTATATCAGTAATATTACGACTATAATAATATATATTATCAATTATACTAGTAATAGTATGAGTATAATTTAATAATTGTATTGGTAAGATTATCCAATTATATACATTTATGAATATTATAATATATTTACTAATTATATCAGTAATATTATGAGTATAATAATATATATTATCAATTAATATAACAATAGGAAAAACATATACGATATAATTAATGAGGGAAGGTTGGTAGAAGAGAGAAAAATGTTAAATTTCCATTACCAATAAAATTATTGTTTATGTTACCGGCCAAAACCATTTTTTAAAAGAATGAGTCCAAAGCTAAATATATATTGAGCATGAAATTAGCTGCTCACTATGATGCGTAGGTAATTCATTCTTTCTTAGAACTCTCGAATTTTCAAAGGTATGAATATCTCATTAATGATGACATGAGAATTTTAAAGTTAAATTATTTTTAAATATAATATTATTTTGTAGACAAATTAAAAAGAAAAATGCATGATGATAACTGAGACAAAGAATGTAAAGATTGTGGTTCAACTATTAAAATATTATTATCTTTGGGCTTAGATTCGCACAAATATATATATTTTTACTTAAAAGGACGTTTCAACAGTTGGTTCTGAACTCATTCTTTATAAAATTTCTAACTTTCTTTTCTAATTTCAATGTAAAATTTGCTTAAAGTGTAATGTGTACCTCCTCTTAAGCTATTTGCCATCCGTCATGTGCATCACAGAGAGAGTATTAATTTGTATGAAACTCATAAACACTTCTAGTCCTTGATTTACTTACTTATCAACTATTATAATGTTAAATAATCTAGCTGTAAGGTTAACTTTATACTATTATTTAATATTTGAGCCTAATATAATCCTTAAAATAGTGTAACTTGTAAGTATATATAATATATTTTCCACGTAAAGGGATGAAAAACATATAATTGAAGGTTCAATATGTTTAGTAAGACATTAAAAGAACTACTGTATTAATTTGTTTATAATTAAGGGACCAAAATGAATATCCCTAAAAATAAATACAAACCTCTTAACAGAATTACCTGTTCCATTTTCGGCCACACCAAACAGATACTACTACACACTCGCCGGGAAACCATGGCCGGAGTTCTGAACATTTCAACGGCGCCAATTTTCCGGCCAATTTCAGTTCAGAAAAAACTCTCTATAAACAACAGAATAAACAGAGTTTTATCTGTAAAACCAATGGCTCAATCTTCAGATAGTTCCAATGGCGTGAGCACCAAATCGGAACCTAAATCGAGTTCTTCATTTTCGCCGCCGCCGAACTTCAAAGCTCCGAAACCTAAGCCATTTACACCGAGAAGTGATAAGATTTTGGATATATTGAGTGCTTCTCTTGCTTTGGTTTTTCGCCTTGGTACTGGTGCTCTTGTTTCTGGGTAATGATTTTGTTTAAATTACTTTCATTCAGTTTAACTTCATGTTTAATCACCTCAATTTTGTCAAATTATGATTTTGTTTTGAGATAATGGTAAAAAACACACCTAACTATAACTTTTTCGCGAGTTTCATATCCCAACCGTTCCTTTTTCCTACCTAAATTATCATCATCTATCTATTAAAACACACTTCGAGTTAGTAATGTTTTAACACACCTTCATATTTTCTATACTCGAGGTGTGTTTTAATACTGGTGATAGTTCACATAGGAAAAGTGAACAACTGAGAATTGGGGTGTGTTTTAATACATACGTAAACTTGAGGTGTGTTTTAATACATAGATGGTAATAGTTCAGGTAGGAAAAGGGAACATCTGATAGTTGGTGTATGAAACTCGCGAAAAAGTGATAGTTCAAGTGTGTTTTGACCATTAGCTCTTTTGTTTTTGTAAGAGTAGTCTA
The DNA here is from genome assembly GCA_029783415.1 of Anisodus acutangulus. NCBI lineage: Eukaryota > Viridiplantae > Streptophyta > Magnoliopsida > Solanales > Solanaceae > Anisodus > Anisodus acutangulus. Next base: position 45,488,250 of record CM056508.1, read on the forward strand.
ACTATAATGAATGGATACAGGGATTCTTATAGCAGGCCCTAACTAATTTGGGAATTTGGGATTGAAGCTAGTTGATTAACTGATTGGTTGAATGTATTGAGATAATGATATAGCTTAGGGTTCCTAATTTCTATAGTATTTGTGAATTGGAGAATATTCAAGCTTTGTGATCACTTGAGAAAAGTGTTTCTGAATTTAAAATGAGCTATAAGGGTTATTACTTTTGTTTTGTTGAGAATTATAGGCATTATTAACAGATTTTTCTGGATGCTTTTAATTTAGTTCAAGTTTGAAGAATAGAATGTCATTGAGGAGCTAAGTAGTTGTAAAGTACAAGTTTTGATTTGATACCAAGTTGTGGTTTTACATTTAGTCTTGTAGTTGTTTTAAGTTATGTTAGTACGGAGACGGAGCGAAGATTTTGAGTTTATAGATTCTGGATTCTAAAAAGACAGCTTACTAGGTTATGGATAAATTATTTATACATATTAAGTGAATTTCTAAATACAAATATTGGGTTTGGCCAAAGCTACTGGGTTTGGCGAACTCGTAAGCAGAAATGTAGCTCCTCCCCTATGTGAGTAGACTTACAACTACAAGGACTGGCCTGCTAGTGACCAATGGTTGACTTGTATGCTAGGGCGAGGAGATGGTGATCTTAGTCCTAAGGAGGGGACTAATTTTAGTAGATGAAAACTTGCCCAAGGATAACTGGTAAACCGACAAATAGGCGAATACAAGCAAGGTTTTATATGATATAATATTTAGTTATCTCAATGTTCTGCAAGAACTTATCATACTTTTTTGCAACTAAACTCCAATGGACTAGCTGCTACAAAAGAATGCCTTGCATAACTTTAGAGTGAGAATATGAGTCTCTCTCAGTTATTTGCACCTTCAGCCAGGCAGTAACTTCTTCGGATAATCCATTGATTGGACTTCCATTATGAGAAGAAGAAGCACATCAGGTGTCATTTTTTTCTCAAAGAAAAAAGAAGCACATCCAGTATACAAAATCCGCTTTCAAATTGATATTTTTGTGGAGAAGAGGACATAAAATTGTTAACAGAAGATGAGAATCAGCTTTTGCTATATGCATTTTTGTATAATATGTTTTAATGTGAAAGAAGTCTACTTTTAGTTTATTTGTACCATCAGCCAGCCAAGCATTAAAGTTAAACATTCCTTTTCTTTTTTTGTGATCGACGAGTGTAACGTCTTCATCCCTGCTTAACACCAATTTGCAGTACTGGAGCAGCCAGCTATCTGTATTGAGCATTACAGAATTCAGTATGTATTACTTATTATAGACAGCAATAAATATATTGACGACATGACAGCAGTAAAGGATGAGATGCCTGTGCTTTCGCTAAGAGAAATCCATGAAAACACGGAAGGAAAAATGCTTGTAGTCTTACTGTCCAAGATGGATTTTGCTATGTGGAAATTGAATTGAGCTGGATAGATAGAAGTGATGTAACATGGACAGATAAACAGTCCGTTACCTTGTTAAATTTTCTGTGCAGAACAGCAACGGTAGGTTAAGTTTCCCAGGATCTCATTAATATGCTTCATTGTAGTTGTGAAACATTTAATCTTGACAAACTTAATCGGACACATTAGTTAATCAAGATTGACATGTGGTCTGACTAGAATTGGTAGTTCATAGAACGAGTGTAGGGTGCCTGGTGGAAGTTTCAGCAACAAGCATATTATTTTTAGAGTTAATAAGAATTTGACCTTTAGTCCCCTTTTCTGTACTTATTGAGGGCAAGACATGGGATATCATTTCAAAATTATTGGCAGAAGATGAAAACCAAAAGTAAGTAGATAATCAGAGAAGATTTGGTTTTGGTTGACATTAGTAATGAGTCAAATTGTAGAGATGCATCTGGTGGGATATTTATAGTTTGATTTAGAAGTGAAATGCGAATGTGCTTTTACGTGATAAAAGTATGTGTGATAAATGAAGCACATTTAAGGTGCAATGATGCTTTTCTGAAGTTGAACTTCTAGTTAGCTGTACGAGACAATGCAAGGCGATGCTTCAAGATGTACAAAAACTGAATTGGAGTGTCTAGTTAGCTTCCTAAGCAACGTACATAGTTATTCCTGATACGATTTGCATGGAAGCCAGAATCCCACTTGCTGTATCATTTCAGTCTTAGGAATGATAAGTGGAGCTTATTGACATCTTTCTTTTGGGTTTTCTGAAAGACCTTTGTATTTATTCTTCTGAAATACAGATGTTGGTACATTTGTGATACTTATTCTTCATGTACTACTGCAGGTATTCAGCATCTTTTGTCTCCAAAGATGAGGTTCCATCTGACCAGTATGCACTTGGAATTGCTGGTAGTTATCATTCACCTGTTTCCTCATGCATTTTCAACCATTACTTGTTAGGATGGTGTTGAGAATCGGAATCAGTTGTTACACTTAACGATCAGCAAGGGTTGATACAGATACAGTTCATGTGCATATCAGAAAGTAGAGAAACCAACATTTAAAATTCCCAAAATCGAAGTATTAAAGGATAACCTTTCCTTATCCAAACGCACCCCGGCAGAGAAAAAGAAAATGAAGCAAGACCTCATTCTATAAGAAATAGAAGTACAGAAAAATGAAAAAAAAGTCCCACATCGGTGGTTAATGAGATAGTGGTCTCCTTATATGGACTTGGACAATCCTCTCCTCATAAGCTAGCTTTTGGCGTTAAGTTAGGCCCAAGATCCATTCTTTACATGGTATCAGAGCAGGACCCATTTCACCCGATGTTGGGCCACCAAATTACATTGCCCACGCAGCAGACGTCCAACCCTGGGTGTGAGGTGTGAAGTAGAGTGTTGAAGAATGAATAAAAAGTCCCACGTCAGTGGTTAATGAGATGAGTGATCTCCTGATATGGACTTGGACAATCCTCCCTCATAAGCTAGCTTTGGGTAGGCCCAAGATCCATTCTTTACAAAGTTCCAAGTCGTTGTTCATTAGTTAAATATATAATACAACATACCAAGTGAAACCTCATAATGTGGGGTCTGGGGAGGGTAGAGTGTACGTAGACCTTACCTCTACCTTGGTAGGTAGAGCGGTTGTTTCCGAGAGACCCTCGGATCAAGACTAGTTAAATATATAATATGTTTTTTTAAACTAATTAAGTGAGAGAAGAGCATGACTATTTGTATCTTTTATGTGTGTTTGGTCTGCTGAAGAAGTTAAACTTAAAACACTTTTCTATATCATATTTTATCATTGTTGGAGATCTTCTAGTTTCAGCAGCACCAAAGGAAATCTATTGATATATTGCTGGAAATATCCTTCCAGATTTCCTATTAAAAACATTGCCCAACATTTCATTTGAACTTTAGAGTATAAGTCTTGAGTGATCCTTTTCTGATACGAGATGTTTATAATAGGCTTCAAGGTAAAGGAAAGTTCAAATTTAGGTCCTCGACCTGAGAAGCCAATCGAGATATATGAGTTTGAAAGGTACTTTTGCTGGGGACTGTTTTAATACTCACTATTACATTCAATCATCAGCTTCTATTTGTTACAAATTTATGCTTCTTATCGTTTTAGTTTTTTTCTATCTCCTATCCAAGTCTTAGACTTTATTATAGACTTAATTCGCCTGTTTCCTCTCTTATGTTGCTTGGCATGGAACATATGGACATTTCTTCAGCTGCCCGTTTTGTAGGAAGGTAACTTCAGATGCATTTACTCTTTATTTCTCATTCTGATTGAGATTCATAGCTATAATCTAATCTTCTATCATTGTTATGTGAATTAATGCTGGAACTGACAGAACCAAGCTTTTACTTATATAAACCCAGTTACTGTTACCAAGCATCTCCAACGCGCCTGCATATTGGAAGTTCTTTCGATTGTTAAATGGTTGACTAGTGAAAGTTTACACTAATATCTATAGAACTACTTTTTACTATATGTGTGAGTTCAACTAACCTACCAACTATGGAGCTTTAGAAGAAAAAAAAAGAATCTTGACATTCTTCTTTAGCAGACTGGTACCATCTTTTCTTTTGAATATTATACACATTGGACTACTCATTTGATCTTTTTCCTTTCCTTCTGGTCCTGATTGTTAAAGACGTCAACTTATTGCAGGTTAGGGAAATAGTTGCTGTTTTGGACCTTGACGTCCTCTTTTATCCTTGCCCAAGAAATGGTCCGAATTTCCGGCCCAAGGTTGGTCAGATGGGTGGAAAGCAGCAGTTCCCTTATATGGTTAGATAACTTCTCTCCTATTGCTTCCTGTAGAGAAAATTAGCAGTTAGAAGCTCAGACTACCACAAACCCTTACATGCTTTAAATAAAATAATATGGAAAATAGTAACCTTCAACAACAACAAAACATATCCAGTGTGATCCCATTAGTGGGGTCTGGGGAGGTTGGGGTGTACGCAGACCTTACCCCTGCCTTGGGTGAGGTAGAGAGGCCGGTGTTTCCCAAACAGGTTTGAAAAATACAAGAGTAAAAGCTAAGATGAAAAATATGCATTATCATTTTTAAATACAACAACATACCCAGTCCCACAAGTGGGGTCTGGATTGTTTTTAAATGTCCTCCTAAAATTCACTTAACTTTTAGTAATTTTCAATTTTTTGTTTATTCATTTTCAAAATGTATTCATCTTGTTTTCTCTTGATGATGTGTAACTCTGAGGCGAGAAGGAAACATGCTCAAGTAGCTTCTTTGTTGGACACTGATGTCTCTTGTGTTGCATTTTCTTTTTTACTCATTCTGAAATGCGAAAATGACTAGCTATGCTGTAACTCTACTGAACTTAACTTCTTCAAATTAATCCGGTTCTTTATTCTATTCATTGATCAGGTCTATTACAACATTATGGCATCTAGTCTTTTGTGTTATTGTGTTGCAGGTTGATCCAAACACTGGAGTTGCTATGTATGAATCAGATGCTATTATTAAGTACTTGGTTGGAAAATATGGTATGCTGCAATAGCCAACTTATATTGAAAAGATATCTGAATTCTACTTCTTAATGTTACTACTTAACTTGTTCGTACATCTGAAACTTTTAGCTATATACTGCCATTGGTGTCCATCTAGCTTCTTATTGTGAAAAAAAAAACATTTAGATTTTGGATTCGCATGAATCACAGTTGATACCAAATGACTCATTGAAGAGATTATTTGCTTTGATACTCATTCGTCTCCTACTACTTTTCCATCTTTCTGGTAAAACTCTTTCTTAGTAAATGCATTTCTTCTGTTGGTTTCCTTGTGCAGGTGATGGAAATGTCCCACTTTTGTTGTCCCTTGGTCTTTTCACTGTAAGCAACAAATATTGGTCATCAATGAGTTGGATGTATTAGAAAGAGCATTTAGTAGATATACAATTTATTGAATATTGGATCTTGTCCTCTCAGACACTTACTGCAGGCTTCGCCATGATTGGTCGAATGGGGAAGGTATATTTTCTCACTCTACTAATAAGTTTATGGGATTTTGGTGCCACAGCTTCTGATTTATACAGTTTTACCCTCTAGAGTTAAAAGACTTCCAATGCACGTAGTTTTATTCACGGAACTAGACTTTCATTACAAATATACTGTTGGCAGAAAACTATTAATGTTATGTTGCTCAGACTCCAAAAATGTAGTCGTACTCGTGTCTGATCCTCTAAAATGCACTACTTTTGGAGGATCCGACACGCACCCGACAACATTTTTTAAGAGTCCGAGCAACATAGATTTATTATCGTTAAGAACAGGATGCCTAGATGACCTGTTGTGACTTTTCCAGGGGACTTCATATAGGCCATCTAAACTGCCACCTAAGCCACTTGAGCTATGGGCATACGAGGTTAGACCGTGTTTACTTAAGAAGCATTATAAAGAACTGTATTAGATTGCTAATTCAATCATAATGTAAAAAGAATTTTTGCAGAATAGCTTATCCATATTACATGACTTACTTGCACTTGTGTCATTCTTTCAGCCTTCTCCGTTTTGCAAAGTTGTACGTGAGGTACTTGTAGAACTAGAGCTACCCCACATACTTCACAGGTACATCTTGCTATGAAATGGATGATGAACAAAACCAATAATACATTGTGCAATACAGGATGCCGTTGGCGCCTTATGATAAGCTGAATAAATTAGTATGTTATCTGATGTCTTATGAGAATACCATCAACAAATAAATATCTTTTCTATGAAGTCTTATAAGTTCTTATTTTCTATATTAGTAGGTTTCCGTGCAAAATATTTAACATAGAAGTGATTTGACAATCATTAGAAGGGGTGAATAGAGGATCCTCCTCTCACCCCGAACAGAAGAGAATATGAATGCATTTAGTTCAGTTGTCTTTTGAATTGTTGATTTATTGTCAAGAAAATGTGCTTTGCCATTGGTTTCAGGAAAGAAATTCCTATTATCTGGTTTTGGAGAGGGGTTTGAAGAAATTTCATTGATGGTATTTCTAGCTGGTGTGGGAGCTTCATTAATTGCACTATGTTTCCAAGAAGACTAGTTTGATCAGCAAGATGCTTCTATTATGTTTTTGTGACTTAGTTAATATAAGAAAATAGGATAAAGTTGACATTTCTATTCCTGTATGCTCGACAGCAATTTCATTTCATTTGATTGGCTCTGACTGCACTAAAACCAAATGGTGCAGTTGTGCTCGTGGTAGCCCCAAACGCCAAGTACTATATGAGAGAGTTGGTCATTTCCAGGTTTTGCTTTGCTTTATGTTAACTCTACCTTTTGGATGTCTATTAAGTGTCACGCACATTCGTACAAAAAATGTGGAAATCTTAATAATGACTCTTTTCTGTTTCTAGGTCCCATACTTAGAAGATCCAAATACTGGAGTACAGATGTTCGAAAGTGCAGATATCGTGGACTATATACAGGCAACTTATGCTCTTTAAGGAGTGAGGCTTTCTCCCTTTTCAATAATTTAATAAGTTTTAATGCCTCTGTAACAAATGAACTGTCTGCAATCTGTTCAGTCTTCCACTATCAAGTTAGAGAGGTCAAATTTGTCTAAACTGCTTTATTTCTGGATAATGTCACAGGAGAATACTTGCCATGCGGTGTTTCTTCTCTTATGAATGAACAGATGATAAGCTTTTATCATGGGGATAAGTAGAGAAAAAGGAAAGATGTTCTGGAGGACAGTGATGTTTCATCAGCATCCTCATCGAATCTGCGACCTCAGTCGGTAATGTAAATGGCGCTTTGGTATATCCCAAAAGATTGTCCTATGTTACATTGTTACTTAAAGCCAACAAATAACTTCTTCTTTACCCACATTGTAAATATGTACTCTCCGGAGGAAATATTGGGATTTACCATGTATGACTTGTATATTTAGTCAAACCAATTGTGAGCAGCCTCTGGTGTTTATATTTACATTCTGGCAAAAAAGATGTTCCATGACTTGAATATCTTCACTGAAGCAGATCATTGACTTGATTTGTTAAAGCTTATGCAATAGAGTAAAATGGCTCATAAACCAATTCATCACCCTTCAGTTGCAAGGCATAGCAGGCATTACCATTAGGTCTGTCATACTCAAGTTTCAATCCTTCACGTTCTTAATTCATCTGTTAATTACAATCAGCCGTTAATATGTGCATGCATTATAATTATTCTACCTGTTCTGTAATTCTCTTGACCTTTTGTATTCTCCATCTACTTTATTCATCTCTTGGTTCCTACATATACTTGAAGGAAAATGAAGAGATTCTTCGCAAGTATAAAAGACTAATATTGTACAAAGAACTCTTGCACTGTGTCTTTTCTCTGATTGATACAGACTCCTCCTAATGGAGTATTGCGAAAACACTGCCTATGACACTTGCAGAGGCGGATGCAGCCTTATAGCACCGGGTTCATTTGAACCAAGTACTTTCGATGTGGAGTATAAGAGAGTATTAAAATTACAACAAATAGTAGGTCTGAACCCATAATTTTTAAGATATAATAGGTTCAATGCTGAGAACCTTAAAAGTTGAATCCATAGAGTTTAAATCCTGGATCCTCCTCTAAACACTTGCCAAAGCACTACTTTTCTTTAGTGCACCATAGCATTACTTTTTGTGAAGGAATACCTTTAGTGTGTTTCAGTTTGAAACATAGGATGATGAACTGGTGAACAAGGAATACTATAGGATGATAGAGTTGGAAAAAATTGTATTATTTTTTTATATAATTCTTTAAGTTATGGATTCTCATTGCAACACTGTTTGGCCCTGGAATTATTTGAGATAGGACCTAATATTATCAAAGTTGACTATGGGAATTGTTAATTTATTTTGAAGCTCAGAAGAAAAAAGTTTTCAATAGTAGCCATTTTTGTGGGTGTTGGATACTAGCATGTTCTGTGGTCCAGCGACAGTGCTTCCTCCACTTTCACAATACATAAAGGATGTGTTTACTTTGAAGCATAGTGATCTCTTGGTAAGATATGGTTCTTGCACTTTGAGTAGCTCTAAGATTAAGAATATGGCTTTTAGTGCTTGCATTTTTATGCACATTTGGGATCCTTCTGGCCCTACACTTTGCTTTTTGGGTGATGTGGCTGATTATAATATCACTTTTGTCAACACTTTGTTCTGTTCTTGTTTGTTCTAAGATTCTCTTAGTCACTCTGAGTTTCTTGCATTATTCTCCGGAACTTTTAGATGTATTTTCTCAATTGATGTAGAATTTTATACACGCGCGCGCACACACACAGTCGAATTGTGACCGGTTCAATGGAATACTGCATCTGGTTGACTTAAATCTGCTTTCTTCTACTTTCTTTCCAGTAAGAGTAGATTGAACAATGCAGAAATCTACTGCAACATGCATATATTCAGTAGTAAAGTTGGTAAATCCCAATACTCTGTTCAACTGGTTCTTTATATGCTTTGGTTTCTTATGTTGGAATGAGACCTATCTCTTAGTCAATTGAGAGATCATAGGAAGGAGGGGGCGGGTTTCGGGCTGCTTGGGAGAGGTTTTTCAGTTGTTGATTTGTAACATTGGCTGATTGATAAATACTGTAAGGGTGGTTCGGAAAAATGTTTTCCTGGAAATTAAGTGGTTTTCTTAATTATTTTATGAGGTTTGGTAAGTAAACAAAAAAATTGCCCCAAAAGAATTTATGTATAATCTACACAAATACTCAGAGGATGGAGATGGGATGTGGGATGGGAGTGGTGGTCGGGGTAGGGGCCGGGAGGGAGGCAAGAGGTGGGGTGAGAGGAGATATCAGTGTGGAATGTCAATTATGGAACTTATTTTTCTTACCTCCACTAGAAAGTCATTAGCCTGATTTGGAAAAAATGTTTGACAAAACATTTTGACTATCCAAACAGGCCGTTAGCTATAGTATTTCATATATAGCAGAATTGTTACCCTCCTCTCAACCCAATTCTTTACTTGACCCTCAAAACTGATTATCGAGTTGTAACCGAAGTAGATCAAGAGGGACGATACCCACAGGTTGACCCAATGTTAAATAGGCCAAAGGCTCAGGAGAATATAGGAAAATATTTTCTCCTTGCCAAAACACTCTACATTGATTACTCTAGCATGTTAATCCAGGATTTGAAGTCTAGGTGTTCAATTCGATCTATCTCTTCACGATCTGTTTCGTTCTGCCCATAAGTCTCGATTGGCAGATGCTTGGTATACGTGCTAGTGCAAGGTAACAGGTACAACTTAATGGTTGAATTAAGTTATGATTCATATTCATCTTAGGATTATTTGCCCCCTTGTTGAAAAATAAATAAGGTCTGACATACCCAAAAAAAATTTGAATCGTCGTGACAACTCTATATAATTATGTATAATGGCTAAAGGTACATTATTTGTAATTGTCACAAGAAACAAGATTCAAGCTGGAAGATCTTGGCCTTTTCTCATCCAATTGCCAAATATGGTTGAGGCTTTCTAAAAGTTTAATAAAATTCTCTATGTGACATTGAATTGAACTTTTTCTTCTTTCCAGAAATGAACTAGAATATTTAATTACAAAAACATATAAACGCCAAAGGAACTAACAACTCATTGCTGGAACTAAAATATATCTAGCACGAGGGAGGTTGTATATGCTTCTCAAATAAATGGAATTTTATATACTTTCTTTGGCCTATTTTATTTGACACAATTTGACAAGACATAGATTAAAGATATATAAATAGCACTGTATTATAAGTCAGTAGTTTTAGAAGTAAACGTTAAAATAACAGTTGTAAAGTTAATTTTGGTAATGAACATATCAAGCGAAGTTTGAATCTTGAATAGTTAAATTAATCTGAATTCTTAAGATATTGATAATTATGTATAAAATTTTGTTTAAGACACTTTTGAAACAAAGTAGATTTTGTTTGCATTTTATTTTAACGAGACTGAGAACACAATAAATTTTGTTTTATGGATAACTATATATGTTACTTTCAATTCAAATGAGGTGGTGTTAAATGTCACCGAAAGCGAATTGATAATGTCACCCAAGGTTATGGTGAGTGGTGGAGCCACTTCTATTCGAGCGGAGTCAATCAGTACTTTTTTTATCGAAAAATTACACTGCACAAATAGGTTATATTTTTAAATTAATATATACATATATTATATATTAAATTTTCTTGGCTTCTTCGAGTTTTTTACTTTTTTCATATTTTGAATTCCTTTAATGAACTCTTAGCTCCTACGATGGTTATGGCGGGGTGATAAGTACCCCTCTATCCTAAATCAAAAGTCTCGGATTCGAATCCTGATAATGGAGTTACCGTTGGTAGGAAACGTCTTACCTCCAAATAAATTTTTCGATTACAAATCTGAAATAGTCAGATTTCAAAATTGAATACCGAACGTTGAATGAAAAAAAATAGATCATAAAAATCTTGATGCTTCGGATAATATATAGTGAATATTGACTAATTATTCACTAATTATTATAGTGAATATTTGGTTGCACTAAAATATTCACTAATTATTATAGTGAATATTTTTATAGAGAGGTCTTACTAAATTGAAGGGAATAAAGAAGGTAAAGGCTTGAGATAATATATATACACCTTCCTAATTACCACTTTTTTCATTTCTCCCAAAATATATATATATATATATATATCACTTCCTTTCAATTACAATCCTTTTAGGTGTTCCCACAACTTTTTTATAATGTGGAATGTACCTTTTTGAGAGCTTAATGACCTCTAAATTCACAGTGGAAACTTGTGGCTTATGCAACAAAGATAGAATATTGTGGTTGTCACCATCCACTTTAAAAGAGGGGGAAAGAAATTGGAAAAATTCACTAACCCCTTAATTTCTAGTTGCTTCTTCTTTCTTTTCCTATGGTGCAACCAAATCACTTTATATTTTGGCCTTTCAGTTTTAAAATAATCTTCAAGAATCAAATCACAAATATAGGGGCCTTTCAGTTTTAAAATAATTTTCATATTATCAGATTGATAATTTTAAAATATAACAAATTACATATTCTAACATAATAAAATATATTAATTATTGCCAATTGGCCAATTGGGATCACACGTACAGTTTTTTTCGAAATATTTGTCTCAGTAACAACAATAAAATATTCTCCTTTATCCAAAAACATGTCATTACAAAATTCACAGGCTCAAATTATTTGTCATCAACCTTTAAAAAATATTAATTAGAAGAGTTATTTAATCTAATTTACTCATATTTATGTCTAAGTTATAATTTTTCTCTATTAAATATTTACTCTATTTATGTGTCATTTTCATTAACAATAAAGAATAAAATGAAGAAAAATAATTAATTATATCTTAAACTTCTAAAATAATAAATAACTTGAGAAAACTATTTTTAATAACCACAATAAATGATTTGATATTGTTTATCTAACAGTTCCAAAAATTCACAACATCCATATTCCTTCTTATAACGTGAGAATAAATGCACCTCTCAATAACTTCCCATTATTCCTTGAAAACTGTGATACCTACATTGGTTTGATGACCCTAAAGTTTAATTAATTTGGATTAGCATTGAAATTTTTTATGGTAAAATGTTTTCTATTAAAAGTGATTTTAATTTTGTATTTGAATTCAAGATCTCTGATTAAAAATAAAGGAACCATTCCAATAAAATTCTTAAAATGTGATTCTACTCTTAGTAAATGACTTTCATTAAGACATCTAAATATGTCAAGCCAACTAATTAAAGAGTGAAAACATTGCTTAGTTTTTAAAGATCTCATTTGAACCAAATTATAAAAGAAAAAAAAGGTTCAAAACAGGTACAGCAAGGTTAGCTGGTTTGTGTTTCTTTTTAAAACAAAATCCCACAATTAGTAACTTCTTTTATAATTTTCCACCGATATTAAAATCAACTAATTTAGATTCACATCGAAAAATTTATTCTAAAGGGTAAAAGCACTCCATATCAAAAGTGATTTTATTTCTAAAGGCCGAATTCAAAATCTCTGGTTAAAGATGAAAAGATATTATCACCTCCACCACAACCTTTGGTGGTCACGACTAGTAATTAAGTCGATAAAAATTTGTCTTCACGTAAATGTATGGGGAACAGAATTAAGTCACTAATTGGAACACTCACGGGTAGTTCTAAAATTTTGAAATGTATCAAAATGAATTTAAATTACATACACCATCAATATAAAAGGATTATAAACAATCAAATCGCATTTAACTGTTATAAAGAGTTATCTACCATATATTATAATGGAATATGTACTCTAATAGTAGCCACTATAATTTTTTACTTGTGGAAATAGAAAAGAACTATATCATGGGCAACTGCTGATACAGTAAAAGGTTTGTACAAAAAAAGCTTATAAATAAAGGACACAAATTGAATTAATGTTCCAACAAGAAACTTCTCAGATAGTGAGTTGTCTCTGCTTCAAACATCCTCTGTAAGCTCTTCAATTATACAATTTTTTAATTTTGTTTTTATTCAATTTCTTGTATTTTTGGGTTTTCAAGAAATTGATAGTGAAAAGTTCTTTTTTTGTTTTGCATCAGCAATGGCTGCTGCTGGTGGAATTTCAGTTTGGATTATCAATGTGTGTGCAGTTGTTCTTCTGCTCAATGTATTCGCTACTGCATCTGGTAAGTCCACTATCTCTTCTTTCTTGGTGTTCGGATTCTTAAAAGTGTCAATGGGTGTGTGTCGAATTTATTAGAAGATGTTTGAAATGTTTTGCCTGCTATTTCATTTCTGTAGAATCACTTTATATACAAGAATGTAAGTCAAAGTTATGGCTAAAATCAAGCTAATCTAATCTCTAAAATCAAGCTAACATAATCTCTAAAATCAAGCTAAATCTGTTATTAATCATAATCATTGATATTGTGTTGATTATGATTAATGCTAATCTAATTAATTACAAAATTATACATAATCTAATTGATTACAAGATTCAGATTCTAATAGAATTCTTCAAAAATAGTATAATTTTTGAGAATCCGATATGAATATAATAACATTTTCAAAGTGTCGGAGCAACATAGCATATGTTTTTAGAGCTTTTTTCTTTGAATCCTTCATGCATGCAAAACCTTAAAGTTTTACTCTTTTGGCATTGATCGGCAGTGCCATAGTCAGTACGACTTAAAACAATTTTTAAACCATATTTGCCATCATATTAAAAAATTCTCTTATGTTTCGGGAATTCGACAATTTATATATATATATATATATATATATAAAAAATAAAATTACTTTTATCATATTTGCACAATATAAGTATTTAAAGAATGAAATTCAATTGAGTCGCTAGAACACATTAGTTTTGACAAATACTTTGTATTAATCTTAAGAAATTCTTTTACTATGTATAAATTTAATTTATAGAACTTATAAATTTAGAAGTGTTGAAATATCGAACCCATAAACTTCAAATTCTGAATCCGCAATTGTCAGCCCTTAATCAGACGTGTTGATGGAGTTTGAACCCTGTTAATGGAATATTCCTAATAGGGAGCACTTCCTCATTTAAATTATTCATACTCGACGTGAATCAAATTAGTCGAGTTAGTGGATTTGAAATATCAAATAAAATAAAGTACACGCAATAAAACCATCGTAGTTTGAAGCTACAACGTTGCTTTAATGATTAAAGTTTTATCGTTGAAAATCTTTGACGTATTTGTGATGAGAATATGCTTTTAGAAGAACAAAACATCATGGTCATGCTTTTTAGTTGTCTAAAGTTCTTACTGTTTTTGTTGTCTTTTTTTTTTTTTAATTTGTCTTCTAACATAAGAAAGTTTTGCTTGTACATTTAAAGTATTTAGACCAACATTTTTATAGTATTACCCCAAGAATTGTACATAATTAAGTTGAGAATCAAGCGGTTCTTGAAAGATAAATTAACTCTTTAAGGTAAAATAAATGATCTTTAAATTTTTTAATTTCCCACTCAATCTTTGATCAGTATTTATTTATTTATTTATATTTTTTTGGTTTAAGTTATATACATTATTATTATAGAAAAAATTACACTATCGTGTCATCTTTACATGTTATAGCATGCTGTTTAACTTATTTTTAAGATCACAAATTATACAATTTAAGGAGGCTTAATTATATGTAAGATATACTTTGGGCGACCCGTAAAGGGTGATTTATGCAAATGTCTCTTTTTTTAGGTTTTCATTTAGATTTTATCCCTATTTTAAAAAGTTGTGCAAATATAATTCCCCTTAAAAAATTGTTATATCATCGTGTCATCTTTATCTGTTATAGCATGTGGTCTGACTTATTTTCAAGATCACAAATCATACCACTTAAGGAAGCTTACATGTAGATATGCTTTGGACGACTTGTTTAGGACTAATTATGCAAACATCCCCTTTTTAGGCTTTCATTTAGATTTTATTCTATTTTTAAAAGTTGTGCAAATATAACCCCTTAAAATATTACTCTCTGGGACAACATTAGACTCAATCTCATGTTTGCTCTTGTGTTTTACATCTTATGGATAAAATATTAGACTATACTCTCTAACATTTGCAATAACTTATAAACTATATTATATAGCGTTCGCAATAAGTTATGAACTATATTGTCTAACGTTTGAAATAACTTATAAAATTGTAGATAGTGATCTAATGTTTTTTTATAAGATTTTCAGTTTGCTCAAAACAAATCCATAAATTTCAAGAAATATAAAAAGAGGATCATTGACTAAACAACTATCCCAAAAAGGAATAAATGGTAAAAATTTATGCAGTATATATAAAACTTTTTTTTTTGGTTAGGTGATGCTTTGGGAGTCAAATTTGGTTACACAGGCCCAGTAGGCCCAAATAGATGGGGAAGTTTGAGCCCAACATTTTCAGCCTGCTCAAGTGGCAAATCACAGTCCCCAATTAACATTGTCAGTGATAATTGTGCTGTTAACAAAAAGCTGAAGCCCTTGATTATGCAATATAATCATACTGAAGTTGCTACTTTGGTTGATAATGGATTTAATGTTGGGGTTAGTTTTCTATTTCTTTTTGTTTCTCCAAATTTAGTTTTTGCCAATTGATATTTACAATATTTACTTCTCTATTTTATTATTCAATTCGTTCACAGATAATATTACTAATTTTGTCGACTCGAATAGTTATCATAATTCTTTCTTTATTCTTTTTTTAAAGAAAAAATAATACCTACAGTAGAATGACTAATCAGTTATTTCTTTCATGGTTTCCAACATATAATTTACACATAATTTGATTTTTTTTAACTAGTTCAAAGAAGGGTTAATAGCACATTTGGTCCTTTGATATTGATAAATTCAAATTTTAGTTCTTATGATATCTTATTAAGCACATTTAACCATCAATTAATTGAGATATGCACTTTAATCCCTTTACTTCTAAATATTCTAAATTTACTATGATTATTAATTGCACTGACACTTAATTACCCGTCTGTTATGTTAAGTTTATTGTTACACCATATTCGACATTAATATAGTTCTGAGAATATCCAAATATAACATATTTTTCACAAATAAATATATTTTTTTAATTAATTGAAGGTGCCGATTCATTAATTACAGAAACTAAAATTTGAATGTATATGAGTTATATATCACATTTTAATGAACTGAATCCTTTTATTTAAATGAGATCTTTCATTTTTTGCAAAACAAAATTTAAAACATTTTTTAGAAGGAAATTTTCTTCTTATTTCCTTGGGGCTCATTTTTTAGTTCTCATTAGGAAATTCTCCTCTTTTTCCTTGGGTTCTGTCCCCCTCTTTTCTTTAGTTTTATTCATGTCTTTGATCTTTTGTGCTTGTTATTAGGATAATTGACATGATTATTAATTTGTCATGAGATTAATTAATAGTTTAATACCAATGCTTGCAGATAAAATATGGTGATAATGCAGGAAGTTTAATTGTGGATGGTAAAACTTACAACTTCAAGCAGATGCATTGGCATTCTCCTTCTGAGCACATAATTGATGGGACTCAGTATGATTTTTCTTTCTTTCATTAGCCTATTTGTTTATAAATTTTACTCTCTTTTTTTTCTCATTAGACAAAATTAAATTAATGAAATTCAAATGTAAAAAAAGAAAGAGGTTTAAGAAAGGCTATAACATTTACCTATCATCAATTACAAGGTTATACTTTTCGCAAGTAACTTCAATGGAAGTTCATCATAATTTCTAGGCTGTCAACTTTTTCCTGGTAAGCATATAAGAGTCTGACCTAACAATTAATTGAGTGAGAAATTTGAAATCATGGTTTAATTTTTAGCAGAGACAAAATAAAAGTTGAATAATTTCTTCTCATCTGTCAAAATTTGATAGACAAAATTATTAAATACTTGTGTTGATGGGAGATAATAGGTACTCAATGAAATAGTCGAGAAACGACGGAGCTAGGTAAACTATACAAGGGATTCAAGAACATACTAGGAATGTCATACCTAAGACTTGAACCTATCTAACACAATTTTCCAACCCCCTTGCCATATTACTAGATTTTTGCCTTCTGTGAAGGAGATTCAACTGTATTAATATACCAAAAAAAGCATATGTTTTTCGATTAAGAGGAAATTAATTGAACCCCTCTCTTCAACTTAGCTTCACCCCTGTAATTGAGGTGTGTACAAACTACAAACTGACCTTGACACCATTATTATAAACGAAAAGGGAAAAAGTGAAAATCTTATTGTCAATTGAATGTGCAATATTGATTCTTAGTAATGGTATATATTACTATAAGTTTGAGAACTATATCTAAATAACAAGTTAATTTTTTTGCAGATATGCTGCAGAGCTGCATCTAGTTCATTTTGCTGACGACAATACTATTGCAGTTTTGGCAATTCTATTCCATCTGGGACATCCTGATCCTCTAATGACCAAGGTACATACTACCATAATATTCTCTTTACATCATTAATTACTTCGAATTCTCTATATACTAACGGTTAAGAGTCTCACATCGGATATGGAATAGGAACATGGATTCCTTATTTCGACTTGGACAATCCTCACCCTATAAGCTAGCTTTTGGGGTTGAGTTAGGCCCAAGATCCATTCTTTATGTGGTATCAAAGCCAGACTCATTCCAATTCTTTGTTCACCGATGTTGGGCCCCCAAATTATACCACGCTCCAGTTAACAACGTCTGGGCGTGCGGAGGAGTGTTAAGAGTCTCACATCGGATATGGAATAGGAACATGGACTCCTTATATCGACTTGGACAATCCTCACCCTATAAGCTAGCTTTTGGGTTGAGTTAGGCCCAAGATATAAGGAGTCCATGTTCCTATTCCATATCCGATGTGGGACTCTTAACACTCCCCCGCACGCCCCCTCACCTTATAAGCTAGCTTTTGTGGTTGAGTTAGGCCCAAGATCCATTCTTTACACTAACCACAGCTGATCGAAAAATATTTTTTTATCTAAAAATGTTCAAAGGTAATGCAAATATTCTTCTCTATAACATATAAATGAATTAAACTATTATACTTTTAAAATTATGAATTAAAATCTAATATTTTAGTACGTAATTTTTTTTTGAAATTTTACTTATACATCTAAGTTTCGAGTCGAAAATACTGATTTTAGAGAACATGGTGCTTAGGAGTAGGAGCTACATGAAAGTATATTTATGTCCTACAGACAATATGTATTAGGACAAATGTACTTTATACACATTCATATTATTATTAATGGAGATTAATATTTTGGCATTTGCAATTATTGAATTATTAATTGATTGTTTGTAATTATTCATTAATGTGCATCCCTTGAGCTTACATTGTCAGTAATAGAGTGAGATATTGATGATAGAGCGTAACTCTTAAAATAGCATCGACTAATGATCATCAAGAATGGGATATCGATGATATATGATAAGTCGACATGTGATATGCATCACATCCTTAGAGGATGTAGTATGTCTCACCTGCTACGAGTAATGACTACTTATAAGTTGTAATAGAATTCAGAACTCAAATATGTAAAGTTCTAATCTTGCATCATTAACAATATGTTAGAATCTTTTTTATATAATGATGTCAGATATATTTCACATAATTTTTTTTTTTTTTTTTATGTTTAGCTTCAAAACAAACTGAATGAGCTGGCAAGGGATGTAGCAACACAAAAAGAAACACAAGTTCAGCTTGGAACAATTGATACACATGAAATAAGGAAACATTCTCACAAATATTACACATACACTGGTTCTTTAACAACTCCACCATGCTCTGAAATTGTCTCTTGGTACATCCTTGGCAAGGTATGTTATATATAATCTTTCTCCTTCCTTTTTATTTTTCTTGATGTATTTGTGCTTCATATAGCTAGTTTAAAATTAAATGTATGTTACACTATCTAAATTGTTATTGTGTCGTATCCAAGCATGTTAAGTGGGTGGATTTGAGCGGATTAAAAAGAACTGAATTAATGAATAAGTGGATCATTATTCCACTTAAAAGGTGCTTTTGATGAGATGAGTTGCGTTAAGATGGTTAATGAGTCATAAAACAATCGTTCAAAAATCACTTACGCCGAGATGAGTTGTGTTAAGATGGATAATGGGCATAGACTCATAGTCCAACTTGCTCAAAAGTTACTTTCACTAAGATGGGCTACATTAAGATGGATAATAGGTCATAGTCCAGCCTGTCTGATCCATTGAAATTTGAGCAGATTATTAATAGCACAACTCATCTTAACTTGTCCAATTCATCACATTAAAAAGTTGTGCTGATTTGGGTTAAATATGTAAACCCAAATTGAGCTCTGAGAAAATTTGTCAAAATATCATTTTAATTTTTTGAGTGCAATATGTTATATATATTCATTATACACAAAAATATTTTATTGGTTTTAGTTTCATAATTAAACAAATCCTAAGAAAACAATTAACGAAATTAAAATCTAGTGTGAGTTGGGCGGATTGGGTTATTATTCATTGTTTAGCCTATCTTGACTCAGTCTATTTCAGCACAAGTAACATTTAGGTGAGTTAATGATCCGTTCCTTTATTAACTCGGCTCATTTTGAGTCGTATAAATTTAGTCAAACCCTACTCATATGACACCCCTAGTTATAGATAATCGGGGGTGTAAATTATCCACCAAATTTGCATTAATGTTGTACTTAGAATAGATGAAATGATGAATTAACAAATGTGAATGCAGGTGAGATCAATATCAAGAGAGCAAGTAGAAGCTTTGAGAGCTCCATTAGTTTCAACTTGCAAGAGAAATGCAAGACCAGTTCAGCCTTTAAATGGAAGACAAATTCAGATGTATGAAGTCCAAGCAAATTAAACCTTCAATAAATATTTTGTTGTCTTAGAAATAAATAATCATATATATATATATATATATATATATATATATATATATATATATATATATATATATATATATATATATATATCCCTTGATGAAAAGCTCCTTAAAGTTCACCATCCGAATTCTAATTACATAAACACACACAACATATATCAGTGGATATTTTCTGCTCAAGTTACGGACTCATTTATATGATTATTTACGACATTTAAATCAAGAATCTGAATTTGGATATTTTCTGGTAGGACTCAAAAGCTAAAAATAATTTACGAATATGCATTACTTGAACTGGGCGAGTATATTTCGTCCGCAATAGGTAAATTCTGCAATCTTGCCTTTCTGATCATTTTTCGGGTAAAATTCATAAATAACCACTTTTTAGTCTAAGTTGTCGTGGAGTTTCATTTGTGGAATTTGAAACTCCATGAAAATAGTTGTTTACCAAAGCTAGTGTCAAAAATGACTTCATCCTCATCTCGTGGGTCCAATTTCTTTACTGTTGAAATGAGAAGTTTAAAAAAAGAAAAAAAAAGGTTCTGAAACTTGTGATTATGAACCTGTCATAATATTTGTGTGGATGTAAGATTTTTGAAACTTTAATATTTATATCATAACATTTGTATAATTATAAAACCTTGTTATTAAGGATAAATTGAGAAATTTAAGTTTATTTTTGTAAAATTTAAAATTAAGTTATTTTTAAAAATATACCTAAAAAATGAAGTCACATAAATTAGAACGAAAGGAGCGTTTAGTACCTCGCTATATCAAGGGTAAAAGTTGAGTTAATTACTATCAAAGGATGTGGTACAACAGATAGGGTTGCTCCTCCCTTAATCAGAGGTCTCGAGTTCGAGCCCTGAGTATGAAAAAATCCTTGGTAGGGAGCTTCCTCTTGAATGGGACTCTACGCGGCGCGAATCTAAATATAGTAGGGCTCCAATGTGGATACCGAACATCACGTGGAAAGTTAGGGGGAAAAAAGTTAGAGCTAGTTTTTCTCCCTTAGGTTTTCTGCCTTAATTAATAAAGCACAAGCAAAATATTTGGCCAGTAATATCCTTTCCAACAACACTACTACTTAGTTGCACAATTTAACTTATTTACTAGTCAATAGTTTGATTTCAACCATCGAAATCTCTATCTAAGAAAGCTAATAAAAGAAGCCATTAATTTGTTCCATGAAGTCATGTCAATTAAAACACTACATAGAAGTGTTGTTATTTCAACAATCTCAAGCTTTGCAGTTTTCACATGGTTAAGAGTCTCACATCGGATATGAAATAGGAACATGAATTCTTTATATGGACTTGGACAATCTTCATGGTATCAGAGTCAGGCCCATTCCAATTCGTTGTCCACCGATGTTGGGCCCCCAAATTATATTATACACGCTCCAGTTAACAAGATTTGGGTACGAAGAGTGTAAGAGTCCCACATCGGATATGGAATAGGAACATTGACTCCTTGTATGGACTTGGACAATCCTTACCCTACAAGCTAGCTTTTGGGATTGAGTTAGGTCCAAGACTCATTCTTTACCCACATTAATAACCATTTAAATGTCAAAAGCTTGTACGACTAAATAGCTGCCTTTACTTGTTTTCTTTTTCCATATCTAAAATTCCAACTTTCTTTATTTTTCATCTTTTCTTGGCCACCAAAACTTTTACCAAGAAGTTAAAAGCTTTTTGTTATTACTTATTAATTCTTCTTTGAGTTGGATGTGAGGTGGATTCAGAAATTCAAGAAGATGAGTGTCCTATATCATGAAAATAAGCAAATTAGAATTTAAATTTAACGGATTTAAGTTCTAACCTTTATATTATACCATTGAACCCGAACACTTCTGAAATTATAGATTCAAATTTTATTTTTTAAATATTTTAAATTTTTCACATATATATGTTTTGTTCTCTGATTGTCTCTGGAGCTGTGACAAAAGAGTCACAATTGTTCTCTCTCTCCTCTCCTCTCCTCTCCTCTCCTCTCCTCTCCTCTCCTCTCCTCTCCCTCTAACGGTAACATCACCAACCCCCACCCCATCCATCTCTATTCCCGACGGTAAGACCCCATCAGCGTCGCTCCGACCACCCACCGACGTCGACGGAAAAATTCCATTTATTTTTTTGTTCTTTTTCTTGCTATTGTTCTTGTTCTTGTGTCCTTTTCCGCTAGATCTACGCAAGTACATGATTTTTTTGGGGTGAAACTTTTGATGGACAATACTTCCGTCGACGGTGAACAGTGATCGTGAATAGTGATCGTGAACAACAATTTTCGCCGGCAAACATGTTTGATTCAACTGGAGTTAGTACCTCCGGTTGTCCGTATCCATTCCTTGTCCTTAACCTTGTTAAATGTTTCTGCTCCTTGTCTTTACTTATAGCATTCTTGGCATAGTGATTTTACTTGCCTCTATATTCCTATTAATTTGTGCTTGCACTTTGATCCCTCCCTGTTTTAGGGTAAACATTTGAGTATTCTTAATTTGGTATTCTGTTTATTTACTGTATTATATTTTTCAGATCCTTCTTTAGTTTTATTTAGTTTTATTGGCATTGTTTCCTTTCTCTTTTGGTAGTTCTTGCTAATACTTGCTTTAGTATTAGTTCATATGTGTGTTAACGGTAACGTTAGCCTTTGACTAGTATTTTTTGCTTTAGTGGCTTTGGTGAATGATGGTAGACTAAGGTCATGTCCTCGGTCGGGGACGGAGGCGAGGATTAGGGGGGTAAGTGGGGTAAGGGTAATGCTAGGCTGAGAATAGGGTCTTGGAATATTGAAACTCTAACAGGAAAGGCCATAAAGCTAGTTAAGATTCTTAAGAACAGGAAGATTAATATAGCATGTGTCCAGGAGACCAAATGGGTAGGATATAAGGCTAAGGATGTAGACGCGTATAAGCTATGATTCTCAGGGAGTTCGAAGTATAGGAATGGGGTAGGCATTTTGGTAGAGCTAAGGGATCAGGTAGTAGAGGTTATGAGGGTCAATGACAGGATAATGGCGATTAAGTTGGTATTTGGAGGGTGCACTATAACATTATTAGTGTGTATGCACCGCAGGCGGGCTTGAAAAAAGAGGATAAGAGGCATTTTTGAGAAGATTTGGACGAAGTGGTAGGAGGTATACCAATCACTGAGAAGTTATTTGTAGAAGGGGATTTTAATGGACATATCGAGACACTTCCGGGGAGTTATGACGATGTACATGGAGGCTTTGGCCTCGGGGACAGGAACGGGAGAGGTGTATCACTTTTGGAGTTTGCAAGAGCTTTTGGGATGGTGATAGCCAATTCAAGGTTCCTGAAGAAGGATGAGCATTTGGTGACTTTTCGTAGTTCGGTGGCTAAGACTCAGGTACACTTTTTGCTCTTTATGAAGGTTGACAAAGGTCTTTGTAAAGACTGCAAGGTTATTCCGAAGGAGGATATTACAAACCGACATAAGCTTTTGGTGATGGATTTGAAGATCAAGATGGAGAAGAAGAAGAGGGTTGTGGATGACAGGTTAAGAACCAAACGTGAGAGTTTGACCATGGCTAGTGCAAAGAAGATGGTGGGGGGGAGGGGGAAGTTGATGGCTAAGAGGGCTTGGGGGATTAGTGGGGATGCAACCGGAATGTGGGACAAGACGGCCAGTTTCATTTGGAAGGTTGATAGAGAAATGTTAGGGGTCTCGCGGGGTAGCCGTGGTGAACATCGAGGGGACTGGTGGTGGAATGGTAAAGTTCAAGAGAAGGTGGAAGCGAAAAAAGTGGCGTATGTGAAATTTGTAGAACGCAAAGATGAGGTAGAGAAGTGGACGAATAGGGAATTATATACGATGGCGCGAAATGAGGCAAAACTAGCGGTTACGACGGCGAAAACGATAGCTTTTGAACGTCTATATGTGGAATTAGAGGAAAAAGACGGGGATAAGAAGTTGTATAGACTAGCCAAGGCGAGGGAAAGGGGGGCCCAGGACTTGGATCACGTGAGGTGCATCAAGGATGAGGACGACAAAGTGCTTGTGGAGGACACGCATATTAGGCGGAGGTGGCAGTCTTACTTCCATAAACTCTTGAATGAAAAAGAAGATAGAGACATTGTGCTGGGATATCTAGAGCACTCTGGTAGGTACCAGGATTTTGGGTATTGTGAAAACATTAAGGTTGAGGAGGTTTAGGGTGTTGTGCGCAGGATGCGCAGGGAACGAGCGACCGGGTCTGATGAGATCCCAGTTGAATTTTGGAAAAGCGCAGGCAGGGCAGGGCAGGTTTGGAGTGGCTGACGGAGTTGTTTAACTTCATTTTTAAGACGGTGAGGATGACCGAATAATGGAGGTGGAGTACAATGATTCCTTTGTACAAGAACAAAGGTGATATCCAGAGTTGCAACAACTATAGGGTATCAAGCTGCTAAGTCACACTATGAAATTTTAGGAAAGAGTTGTGGAGATGAGGGTGAGAAGAAGAGTGTCTATCTCCGAGAACCAGTTTGGATTCATGTCGGGGCGGCCGACTACATAAGTCATCCATCTTATTAGGAGGTTGGTGGAGCAGTATAGAGAGAGGAAGAGAGACTTACATATGATTTTCATCAACCTCGAGAAGGCATACGACAAAGTCCTTAGGAAGGTTCTATGGAGATGTTTGGAGGTTAGAGGTGTACCCGTGGCATACACTAGGGCAATCAAGGATATATATGATGGAGCCAAGACTAGGGTACAAACAGTAGGAAGAGACTCAAAGCACTTTCCAGTGATGATGGGGCTGCACCAGAGATCAACTCTTAGCCCATTCCTATTTGTCTTGGTGATGGATGGACTGACGCGATAAATCCAATAAGAGGTGACATGGTGTATGTTATTCGCAGACGACATAGTCCTGATTGATGAGACCCGCAGAGGAGTGAACGTTAAGCTAGAGGTTTGGAGACAAGACTCTGGAGTCTAAAGGGTTCAAGCTGAGTAGGACCAAGACAGAATACTTTGAGTGCAAGTTCAGTGACGGGAGTGACCTTGAGACAGGTGTGGATGTGAGGCTTGGTGACCAGGTCATTCCAAAGAAAGGGAGTTTCAAGTACCTCGGGTCTATTATCCAAGGGAATGGAGAGATTGATGACGATGTAACACATCATATTGGATCAGTGTGGATGAAATGGAGGCTCGCATCTGGAGTATTGTGCGATAAAAATGTGCCACCAAATGTGGTGGTTAGATCGACCATGAGGTATGGGGCGGAGTGTTGGCCGGTCAAGACTTCGCACACTCAAAAGATGAAAGTTGCGGAGATGATGATGCTAAGATGGATGTGTGGGCATACAAGGAGGGATAGAATTAAAAATAATGATATCAGGGACAGAGTGGGAGTGGCCTCAATGGAGGATAAGATGTGAGAAGCTAGGTTGAGATGGTTCGGACACGTGCATATGAGAGACATAAATGCCCCAGTGCGGAGGTGTGAAAGGTTGGCTATGGACAGGTACATGAGTGGTAGAGGTAGGCCGAGGAAGTATTGAGGAGAGGTGATTAGACGGGATATGGAGCAGGTACAACTCACTGAGGACATGACCTTAGATAGGGGGTTATGGAGGACACGTATTAGGGTAGAAGGATAGTAGGTAGTCCAGCGTAGTCCTACCTACACTTACAAACTGGTAGTTGTAGTATTATTATTGTAGGCTCGCTTAGCCTATCATATTGCCTTATAGTCCATTGTCGTTTGATTCATGCTGTTATATGTATTTTATTTGTCTTATTTACTTGCATTAGTTATTGCTTCTTTTTGCTTCTTTCCTTTTCAGCATGACTTACGCACTTTGTGTGTCTTACTTTGCCTGGGCTTGCGCTTTGTCTTGAGCCGAGGGTCTTTCGGAAACAACCGCTCTACCTACCAAGGTAGAGGTAAGGTCTATGTACACTCTACCCTCCCCAGATCCCACATTGTGTGATTTTACTGGGTACGTTGTTGTTGTATATGTTTTGTTCTCTGTCACGGCTACTAGATTTAACATAGACATTTTGCTTAGATATGTAAGAACTACTCCTTTATTTATAACTAGAGTTCTGAAGCTCGAGCTCTAGGTATGAATTGTCTTTATTAGAGAATACTTTATCTCCTAATGTGAATTTTTCGCTTGGATTCAGATTTAGTTGGGCTACCATACATGTATTAAACAGGGTGGGAAACCACATAATAATTACAAAATTAATGAACGGGCATTTTGAAAGAATAAAACCAAATAAATAAAGAAAGAGAAAGAAAAAAATACTGAGTAATATGTAGTTGGCAACTAAAATAAGAATATTATTAGCAGAGTTGATTCTGATCACGTAGTATCCAAGTCCAATTAATATTAATTCTCCAATCATTTAAGCTAAGTTCCATGAGTAATGTAGTATTATTATTTCTCTAATTGGTACTTAACTGAATACATATTTATCTGGGAGAAATATAATACACCGACGTGGAAGCAAACTCATGTGCTATAAGTCACAGACAGTCCAGTCCGTATGATTCTTCCCTAATTGCTGTAACCCATTGTTTTTCCTTCACGCTGTATGTTTTCTTCAGTTATATTTTAATCAATCAGTTTGAATTTGATATAATAAAATATATATTTTAAGATTTTCTAATTGTAGTTCATATGAGGATACAGTAAATATATTGCAACACCCCGTCAGTAATGGACAATTGGACATTCACCATTCACATAATTAAAATTTACAAGCCTCGACTCCAGCCCCAAATCTATTTACACTAATATAAACCTATTCATCATCCCCAGACCGACGTTGTGTGTATATTATTGTTTGTTATTTGTTTATAAATCTATTCATCATCTCCGGACCCACTTTGTGTGTATGTTGTTGTTTGTTATTTCTTTATAAAACCTATTCATCATCCTAATATTAAAAAGGTCAAAAAGAAAAAAGAAAATTTTCCAAAAAAGTACCGTAATAGTAACATTTCTTTTTACCTCGAAATTTAACAGAGCAAGTGAAAAAGGGCGTTAGTTTTTCCAACTACCATTGAAGAGTGAAGACATTTCATTTCATACTCACCTTTTTCAACCTTCTTCTAATGGGACCCACACTTTAAACATCCATTTCATCGCCTCCCGTGAGTCCGATTTCCGGCCCGATGCAAACCGTTTCATCCCTCCTAAACCGGCCGGTTCACAAAAAAATCGGCGGTTTCCCTACACTCACACTTTTACTCTTTCTCAACGGTTTAACCGGTTCTTCTACCCTTGATCCCATCGCTTTATCCGTACTAGACCTCACCGGTTTTTTATTAGACCGGAATATTGATAATAATCGTGAACAAAATCCGGTTTTGCTACTTCGTGATCGTGATCTCTCGAGTGATTTATTCTCAATTTTTTTCGATTTTTTTTCCAAAGGTCGTCGTCTACCTCGTTTTGATCTTACTCTTCCCATACATGATACATTTGGCGACGACGGTTCATTAACCGATGATGCTGCTTTTAACGTCGATTCGGAACGTTTCGCCGGAAAAAGTCGTATGTTCGCCGGTTTACAAGTTCGTCGTTTTGAATCGACGTAACTAGATTTCTGAGTATTTGGAAATCCGATAATCGAAGCTTTGGTTTTCAATGTGGATGAAAATCTCTGTGAACTTGAATTTGAACCTGGATTTAAGTTCGTCGTGTTTGGACCGATACCTGATTGGAAGATGGAAAAAAAATTATTCATAAACTCGTAAATTTTTTAATGTTCTCTAAAATTCTTTACTAGAAAATAGATTGCAGCATTCTTATCAATAATAGTACGAACCTATTTAATTCAGAACATAAAAACTTAATCCTATATAAATTCTACAACAGTTAGATATTAATTAAAATATTATATCCTATCAAATTTTGATTTCTTATAATTTTAAATTATTTTTTCCAACAATACCTTTTGTCGACTGTTTACGGTCCAAAAAGGCGTTCCGATCAAACCAATCGAACTCAGCATCTTTAGATAACCAGAACGATTCCGGCGGAAAATCAGGCGGAAGTTCCGGTTGCTTTTCTTCATCATCCAAATCATCTTTCACCGGTTTTTCGCCGCCGCCGCCGGCCAAAGTCTCACATGCAACTTTCCGGTCATTTCCGCCACCGGCACAGGCCGAAACTAGAGTTTCCAAATCAACTTGAGTCATTCTAGAGAGAGAAAGAAGAAGAAATTCTAGAGAGAGAGAGAGAGTGGAGTAGGAAGGGAAATGGTAAATGTGTGTGAAAGGAAGAAATCCTAAGGTGATTAGAGTAGACAGAAGTTAGGTATTTATAAATCATAAAAAAAATTGAGTTTGATTTATTTTATATTCTATTAAGATACTTTCTCCGACCTAAAATAATTATCATTTTTTCATATTCGAGGTTAACTTAACTAATTTTTAAAATTATATTATAATAATTTAATATTATGAAACTATTTAAATATTTAAAAATTATACAAAATATTTACAAGTTGTAATTTTTCTCATTTTATAATGTTTTGATATCGTTATTTTACTTTTATCATCTCAACTTCTATCATATGTTGTCTGACCGTTTGTTATGCTTTCTTTTGAGCTAAGAGTCTCTCGAAAACAGTCTACCTACCTCTCAAGGTAGGAGTAAGATTTGCGTACACTTTAACCCTTCTCAGACCCCACTTGTAGAATTTACTAGGTATGTTATAGTTGTTGTATGATGATGATGCGGTATGAGCTTAAATGAATAAGTGATATTATATGGTCATAGTTATTGTTTCGGATTCCTTGGAATTCATTTTTCTTGTTTTTGATAGTATCAAAATGTCGGCATGTCAAAATATTTTATCTATCTTTTTAATAAATAGGATATTTCTAGAAAAAATTTTAAGTGTAAATCATTCTTTGTTGGTGTTGTAAATATTTTCATGTCTATACGATAAAAAAAATACATTTCAAAATATTGATTAAATTTACCTGATTTGAATTTCAAAAAGCAAAGAGCGACATTAGGGGAATAATACTAGTAATAAATAATGGGCCAGTGGGTTCTTTTTCTAGAAGGTGAAGTTCATTTTTGCAAAGATGAAAGTGAATAAAAGGGAAACTTTCAAGGTTTTGATGTTACTTTAGAGTTTAGAGATAGTCAATGATTTGATGAACTTTTTTGTACATTGATTACTATGAATCTGTGGGGCACAAGAATAATTTGGATTTATGTTTGAATGAGATGTAGATTTTTAAGATTGTCTTTTATAAATAGCAAAAAAGTGAACGCAGACACGAGGATAGCGAGTTGGTGTACTTGATGAAAGCGGGGCTGAGTCGCGAGTTCGATCCCCTGCATAAACTTTCTTGGTTGAGCCTGTCACACATGGCTTGCCAAGTGTGGTTAATCGGCTGACGTGGTTTGCAGGCTATTGCGTCAGTCCGGGGTTTACCCTGTTCGCACTTGAGAGAGTAGCGGCTGCGAGTTCCTTCGTCAACAAAAAAAAAAGTGAAGGTAGTTATATGATGGACAATCATTTTTATAATTTAGTGCATTACAATATTTGTAAATGATTTAAGAGATCTTTAGTTCAAATGTCATTAACTTGTGAAGTTTTCAGAGTATCGAATTGTATTTTTTGTGTTTGTCATTACAATTTTTGAGTAATTTATTAAAATTTGTTACTATTATTATTAGGCTTAATAATTGGCATTCCCACTTGCATACAACAACAACAACAACACCCGGTGAAAATTCTACAACGTGGGATCGGAGGAGGGTAGAGTGTATGCAAACCTTACCTTTACTTTGAGAGATAGCGGTTGTTTTCGAGAGACTCTCGGCTCAATACAAAACTTAAGCACAGGTAGAGTAAGAAAAACGGTTAGACCCATGTATAAAATTTAAGGCAGTATAAAATGCTGAAAATACTGGTATCAAAAGCGAATGAGTCATGCCAGAGCATTTTGAAAAGGAAATGAACTAATATAGATACAATTCTAATAAGTTAGAGCACATGTTTTAAATATTTTTGATTGTTGATCATATTTATGTTGTGTATATTTGACTGGTGTGGCTTCAAAGCGTCTGAATCGTGTGTTTGGGGAGTGTGAATTTAAATTCGTAAATTCGATTAGAGATTCAAAAAACATGCTATGACATATGAGATAGATACCTGAAGATTGAAGTTTGATTCTCTCTTTACCTACGGTTGAATGACTTCAAATTTCAGATTCAAATTCTTTTTTGAAAACTCTGATTAAAGGAGAGAATACAAAGCTTTTATCTCGCACTTGAGACTGTTTATAAGAGCTAAATAGGTTGTTCAATCTCGAATTGCCAATTCGTAAACATTATTAGAAATATCCACAATATATTTGGACTAATACGAGGTTTTTAGTTGAGAAATCTTGAAGTTAAAGGCGTTGACTTTATAAAATCGTGCTATTAGAAGCATCAATTTGTATTTTAAGCAATGCTATTATGTTCGCTTGTGATTTTTTCTCCTTTTTTTTTCATAATTCCCTTTTCTGCTTTTTTTTTACATTTAAATCAAATAATTAATTAAGTGGATCATTTGTTAATTTAATTAGATACAAACCAACTTATAAATATTTTCTTGTGACATCATAAGATATGCATGACCTCTGTTAGGTACCAAATTTGGTCGTGTTAGATAGTACTTTGAAGTTGAATTAGGTATAAGTAGATGTTAATAATTTTTTATTCCAGCCAAGAGATTGAAAAGAACAAATTTTAGTTTACTATATTATATAAATTTCATTTATTAACAACTTAAAACTTGGAGGTTGTGACCCATAAACCCAATAATTGGAAAGAAAAGGCTTTAGATTCTAAATAATTATTGAGCGGCAAATTATAGCTAGGGATGATAACTATCGATTGAGTTTAACTTATATGTACTGATGTTGTTAATTTTTTTATATTGTTAGTGTAATTTAACAGGTTATAGCAAATTATTACTCTACGTTTAAGGTTATTATATCAATATTGATGTGAAGAATTATTTGTTATTATGGACCAACTTAACTTAATAATGTAAAAAATTGTTATATTGTTAGTCCCCAAAACAGAAACTCTTAAACTTTTTTTTCCTCCTTTTGTTTTCTCTATTGTCTATCGGAAGGTAATCAAGGGTTTTTTCTTGTGATTGTAGCATTTTGAATGTCATGTAATCTTCAAATATAAATATCCAGTAATCCCAATATCATTTGTATATTTTTCAGCATTATATTAATTAGTTAACTTTACATCTTCTAGAGTTCTTATAGAATGGATCAACGGACAAAATTTCTTCATTCTTAATTAAAAATATCGAGTTCAAATTTTAAAAATAATTTTTTTTTTATAATTACCAACCAGGTTGATTTGGTACGACATTTGTCACAAGAGATTAGGTGGGTTAGAGACAACTTTAAATATTGGAATTGGTCAATAGTCACAACATTATAATAATATTTACTTGGTAATTACTTAGCCAAGAGATTTAAATATTTTGGCCCCATATTAGCTAATAGATTTTGGTTTAGGAATTAAGTTAATGTACTCTTAATTAATAATGAAGTCTATATATGTTAGGTACAATTTTGATTTCACTATAAAAATGATAATACTAACTAACAAGTACTAACAATTAGGCATTGGCAATAACATCACTCAATTATCGTCAAGCTTTATTTGACCTTAATTTCTTCATGCAATTTGCAGATAAATCTTTTTTCTGGTCTTCTTTTAATCTTGAAAAAAAACTAATTAATCTAAACAAACCACTATTAGTTAAGTCAACCGCACTAGAAGTTAGGCAGCTTTAACTTTTTGTTTTTTGTTTTTTGTTAGTATTTGGTATTTGAAATCCACAAGTCCGATAAATCCTAATTCAAGGGCAGATTTAGTGGTTGGTTATGATTCACGTGAGCGAGTGTTGAGTTTATGAGTTCTATATTCTAGACGAGAAAACTTATTTATATATATGAAGTGAATTTTTTAATATAAATATAAATTAGGCTAAAGCAATTGAATTCTACAAATCCGCAACTGAAAGTTTAACTTTACCCCTAAATTCAGTAACTTATACCCAGACTCTCATTTCTATATATACATCAAACATCTATAAATATTTAATCGTGAACTTAATTATCATTACCATATTAACTTGAGTCAGTTATAGAATCTTATATAAACTTCAAATCGAATCCACCTCTATCCAAATTTATGTCGGATATAATTGCAGTACGGAAAGTAAATAAATATTACAAGTGTTCGAAAGGATAAACAAACAACCAATTTTATAATCGCCGCAAGCTTGTTGAGTCTTGAATTTAGATAACCTGAAATCAAGAAACACTAAATTTGGATTGTTACAACTGTGGCTGAGTCTAGATGACTCTCTGTCTTTAAGACAAGATTGCCCCGTATATATGCTTTTACATTAGCGGGCAATAGTCTCCCAAGATAAAACAACAACTAATCAACACTACAAAGCAAATAGGTTGATTCTGACGAAACAAACACGAAACGACTTGCTGATTTAGAGGGAAAATGAAGGAAGAGTTTCTATTTTTGTTGCTCACTTTTGGACAGATTTTCTGTTGTGATTCGTCCTCTCTCTTGTACCTCAAATCTGTTTCAGAAGTTTATATAGTGTTTAGGAGAAGGAGAGGTGATTAAGAGGCCCTTTAAGAGGTGTAATCATGGGTATTCATGGCCAGAAACGTTTTGTAGTAAGTGCAAAACATTTCAGAAGTTTAATGCCAAAACTGTTGACTTGATGGCTGCTTCCTGAAACTCCAGGGACCAAACTGTAAATACTAAACAGTTTGGGGTCCAAAAAGATAATATCAGAAGTAGCCCAAAGCCCGAGACCCGACCGAACGGACAGACGACGCGTGTGTGGGCTTAGCCTCAAACTCAAACACACCTAGGTTCTCCCTCCTTTAAACACACGGGTTACCCCTTGGGGTCCCAAACCCTTACTCATTTTTAAGGCTTATAAAGAGAACAATTCTTCCTTTTCCCACCGATGTAGTATATTTGTCTCACACCATATTTTCATGTCTCAAACACCTTACTTCGTTGATCAGTATCTGTTTCATTTCTTAACGAAATTTGACGATCACTGGCCCTACGGTCATCTACTCACTTAGTAGATTATGCACATGTGAAGAAATAAAGCCTCCAACATGTGAAACCCTAGTGTTTAAGTCATTAAACATGGGTGAACGCAACCTCTCCATCAAAGACAAATTTCCAACAATTTACATCGCATAGGGTTCATAAAAGATACGTTTCTTACCATAAATCTTTCCGTTTTCAGAGCTCAAACCATTAGAGGTATTTATCTTTTATTTCACCACTTGATGAAGCCAGTAGAAGATTAGATATCTTATAGAATTAGCAATAATCATTATGTGCTAGTATATATTTTTATATTACCTAGGTAGAAAAATTATCTACAAGTCTAGCTAGTCATATAGCACTCTGCCTGAGAAGTCTATATTATAGTAATATAAAGTCACAAAAATTGAAAATAAAAAAGGAATATATTAGGAACTAATATTCTGATTGAAAGAAATAATTCTCTTGATTATTTTTATTGATTGAATAGATATATATACAAGTTACATATTTCCATAATAGGAAAATCATTTTCCTATTCTACTTCTAAATCCTTATTTTACCATAATTCTACCTATACAATTATGGTAGGTGTATAACTCTAATTAAGGTAACCTTTTATACTACAATATACTATAATATATATATACCATATATACACTTATTTGTTTGGTAAGGTTTTGCCGAGAATATGGGCTGCTTTGTTTAACACACCCCCGCAGTCATAGCGGGCGGTTTTCGAACGCTGAGACTGTCCCTAAAATCTTCAAAGATAACTGGTGGTAGACCCTTTGTAAAGATGTCTGCAATTTGATAACGAGACGGGACATGACATACGCGAACTTGACCTTTTGCAACCTTTTCACGGACAAAGTGAATGTCCATTTCGATATGCTTGGTGCGCTGGTGTTGAACTGGGTTACCTGAAAGGTAGATGGCACTAATGTTATCGCAATATACCAAGGTTGCCTTCTGAATGGGACAATGAAGCTCCAAAAGCAAATTACGTAGCCAGCATGACTCGGAGACCACATTCGCTACCCCTCGATATTCTGCCTCTGACCTCGAGCGTGATGAGTTGCTTGACGCTTTGCCGACCATGAGACCAAGTTGTTGCCAAGGAACATCTGATGGCGAAGTCGGTCTGCGGTGCCGGGCCAACCCCCCCAATCAGCATCCGTGTAAGAGACAAGTGTGGATGTAGATAAAGGATACACGTGCAAACCATAATCCAGTGTCCCCTGAATATACCGTATGATGCGTTTGATTGCATTCATGTGCTCAACTCTGGGATCATGCATGAATAAACACACTGCCAGATCGCATATGTAATATCCGGTCTGGTAAAGGTAAGATCTTGGAGGGCCCTGCAAGCTGCGATAGCGGGTCGGGTCCTCGTATGGTGCACTCTTTGTGGCACTTAGCTTTGGGTTTGCATCAATCGGGCGTGGAAGTGGACTTACAGGATGACATCCCAGCCTCTTCGATGATCTCAAGAAGATACTTCCGTTGAGACGAAACAAGCCATCTGAATGACGTTTGACGGCAATCCCCAAAATAACTCAACGGCCCTAAGTCCTTCATAGCAAATTGAGAATCGAGCATGGCCATGATACTGACGCAAAGCATCGGAGGAGGCGATCAAGATGATATCATCCACATATAATGTAATATAGGCCAATGACGAACCACTACGGTAGATGAACAAAGAAGCTGTCGACTTGCGTGTGTGAACCCAATAGTCGAAACAAAATCAGCAAATCGTGTATACCAGGCACGTGGAGACCGCTTAAGCCCATATAATGACTTCTTCAACAAGCGGACATGATGAGGTCGGTTGGGATCCATGAAACCCAACGGCTGATGCATATAGATCAAGCTTTCCTTGAGATCTCCGTGTAGAAAAGCATTCTTGACATCTAAGCGATGAATCGACCAAGTCTTTGAAAGAGACAAGCTAAATGCAGTCACGAATGGTAGCGGTTTGACCACCGGACTAAACGTCTCACCACAATCAATACCAACTCGCCGAGTCTTACCATCACCAACAAGTCGTGCCTTATGCCGAGCAAAGGACCCATCCGAATTCTCCTTATGAGCAAAAATCCACATAGACACGATAATATTAATACCATATGGACGGGCACCAACTCCCACGTCTTATTATCAATAAGAGCATTATATTCATCACCATAGCAATTTTCCAATTAGGGTCATTTAATGCGGACACAGATTGCGGGCAAGGAGATTTAGAGACATCATAATGTAAATTAAAATGTCTTTTAGGTGTAAAAATACCCGGCCGACTACGAGTGACGGTCTATGACTCGAGGAAGAATTAAGGAATTTTGGGAATTTTCTCGGGCTCAGGCGATCGGCGGCGGCGATGGGCTCTTGGCCCAAATCGAAGCCATTTGGACTCGGCTTATGGACCGAGTTCAAAAGCTGGGCTGGGCCAAGCCCGATTCTTTGGGCATTCGATGTTGCGGAATAGCCCAGGTGTGGCGATCTTGTTGGGCGGTAGGCGATGGGCCATTTGGAGGATTTTGGGTACGGGAGATGTCCGATAAATTCCGAATAATATACGGGGATATTTGGTCATCCAAAAAATTATATGACTTAGGTTCGGGAGTATGAACTTTCGTAAATGGAAATTGAGTTTCATCGAAAATGACATGGCGATTGATTATGATTTTCTTGGAGGATAAATCAAAACACTTATAACCACGATGATTTGACGGATAACCCAAAAATACACACGGAGTAGACCGAGCCTGAAGTTTGTTTATTGTGGTGGATGGGAATAACGGATAACACAAGCACCCAAAAATCCGAAGGTGAGAATAAGATGGGTTCTTATTATATAGTATTTTTAGGGGGGAAGAATATGTCAAACCCTTAGAATGAATTATGTTAAGAAGATATGTGGCCATTTGTAGAGCATGATGCCAAAAATATGGAGGTATGGAGGCATGTATTAGGAGAGTTCGGACAATGTTATTTATGGAACGAATTTTGTGTTCGGCTTTCCCATTTTGTGAAGATGTATGAGGACATGAAAAATGAAAATTTATCCCATGAGTAGCGCAAAACTCTCGAAACTCCCTATTGTCATACTCTTTCCCATTATCACATTGAATATTTTTTATTTCTCTTTCGAATTGAGTACGAATGAACGCTCTA
The DNA here is from genome assembly GCA_029783415.1 of Anisodus acutangulus. Lineage (NCBI taxonomy): Eukaryota > Viridiplantae > Streptophyta > Magnoliopsida > Solanales > Solanaceae > Anisodus > Anisodus acutangulus. The sequence continues at coordinate 45,524,352 of CM056508.1, forward strand.
AATTTTATGAAGACGGAAAACACTTGTGATTTATTCGCAATTGGAAACGTCCACAAAAATCTAGAATAATCATCTAAAAAGAGAACATAATATCGATGACCCATTGAACTAAGAACAGGAGATGTCCATAAGTCGCTATGAATAATGTCAAATGGCATAGAAGTATGGGAATTGGATTCTACAAATGGCAACTTAACAATTTTTCCTAATGAACAAGACTGACAAATTGGAGTACGACTTGTACCCTTACAATAAATAAAGCTATTTTTATTTAAAGCTGATAAAATAGCAGATCCCGGATGACCCAGACGAGCATGCCACATGGAAGGAGAGATGGCTGCAAAGGCGATGGCAAGGTGGACTCGATAGATCAAACCGGGCATGATAGGATACAGATCCCCTACTATCACACCTCATGAGATGACTCCCAGTCTTGAAATCCTTCACATAGAAACAGAAAGGATCAAATTCAGCGAAAATGTAATTGTCATTTGTGAATTTTCGGACAGACACTAAATTTTTAATCAATTTAGGAGCATGTAAAGTGTTTTTCAAGACGAGTGGTGGATTAGGAGGAGATAATGTTTTCTCGACCATACCCTAGAATTGGAATAGAATCGCCATTACCAACAATTATCCCGAGGGTGCTCAAATTGGAATAAGATGAGAGAGTACCGATTCGGAAGTCATGTGAGTAGTGGCCGGTGTCCATGTACCAATTTGGGTCGGTTGGAACAATCCCAACGTGTGCATCGCGACCTCGATGTCGATGCGAGTGGGGCTGCCGCATGATGGGCTTGCGGAGGGCGGGGCCCCGAGGACTCCTGGCCGTCTTTGGGCGGGTTGTTACATTTGTGGTGCCATTCTTTGGGCCATCGGCGATGGGCCGCCATCGCCGGGTATTGGGCCTGGGCTGGCCAGCGACCAGCGGCCGGCTGGCGGAACAACTTGGAGGGTGCGGTGCGCCATTGTACCTGGGATGGGCCCCACTTCCTGTTTGTTGATCACCGCCACCCGAACCGCCTCGTTTGCCCCCGCGGTTTTTGTTATTTTTGCGATTATTCTTGCCTCCACCATTAATATGGTTTTGGCCCGAATTATTAACAAAACCCGAAGGACTGGGAGAGGACGCCACCATGACAACTGGGCGTCATCCGGTAGTCGCCTTTTTTGCCAAACCGGCTTCTCTTCGAACGTCAGCATGGCGCGGGCTTGATGAAAGTGGGGAAGAGGGTTGCTTTGGCGAAGGAGAGTTCCACCACCATTATAGGCCTCTGAAAGACCGGCAATCAATTGTAGAACTAGACGATTATTTGTCACCGGTGCGCGCCAACATTACGGAGTTGATCGCCAATTCCTTTAGTTTCTTGCAATATGCGTAAACGTTGAAATACATCCATTCGAGCGAGAGAATTCTCGCCGAGTGTGACGACACGGGAATGTTGGTTGTCTTGGAATATGTCACGCAATCTACTCCATGCAGCCATAGCCGTGGTATCGGCCTCCATAATCGTCTGTAGAAGGGCCACTGAAATAGTGGCGTATATCCACCGAAGAATCGGTAGCATCAAGTGTAATCCATACCTCGGGATCCTCCGCAGAAGGGTCTAGCGGGAGGAATGATGTGATGAAGAACTTGATAAGAGATAGCGTGAATTTTAAACAACTCCGCCCACGTTGCATATTGAACGTTTTCCATCTCAAGGACAATAGGGACACTGAGCTTGATATTAGAAACCGTGAGGGCAGGGTGAAAATTGTTCTTAGACATATTGAAAGAACAAAGAAGGAGGGGAAATTTAAGAGAGGTTTTTGAGAGCGGAAGACGAAATTTTGGAAGAGAAAAACCCGAGAAGGGGGGGGGGGTCTCGGCCAAGGGGAGGCAAAAGTTTGAGAGAAAAACTTTTGTTTAGACCTAGTCTCTTGATACCATGAAAGAAATAATCCCCTTGATTATTTTCATTGATTGAATAGATATATATACAAGTTACATATTTCCATAATAGGAAAATCCTTTTCCTATTCTACTTCTAAATCCTTATTTTACCATAATTCTACCTATACAATTATGGTAGGTGTATAACTCTAATTAAGGTAACCTTTTATACTACAATATACTATAATATATATACCATATATACACTTATTTGTTTGGTAAGGTTTTGCCGAGAATATGGACTGCTTTGTTTAACACTGATTTTATACTTACCTAACACAATTCTTAAGAAGATTTCGAGAAGAAGCTTATAAAAAAAAATAGAAGTACGTAAGCAATGACAAAGAGTAGAATTTTCAAACTTCTCCTTTTTTTTCCGTTTCATTTTTGCTTCTCCTTGACAAGATTTTGAACTTATCACAACTTTTGGCTCGATAATTTCAGTTTTCAAATTTAAAGATACTTTTATCGTTATTATACCGCATTAGTTATGTTTGGTCTAATATCTTCAAGTTTGATTTCAATTTTGTACGGTAAATGAGCAATAACAACCATACAACTTTGAATTATATAAAGTAGAAAATTGTGACTTTAATAATGATAAAAACTCTTTCATGTTTGAAACGAATGATTAAAATATATAGTGTTGACAGAAAATGAAACACATGTTTGAGCAATTTTTATTCTATATAACTATATACAGGTAATTACTCTTATTTAGTTTATATCAAATAGTAAAGGCAAGAAGCTTTTAGTTCGAATGATTTCAGACCAACATAATATAGATAAGATTGCATATATAATTAAGTATTTGGGTCCGATATTTGATATTTTAGTTTTTTTTTATAGATATTAAATATTGTACCGAATACTATTTTTTTTTTAAAAAAACACATCAAATAACATAATATTAAAACCGAAGTGGTGAAAATCTTGATTTTGATACAATAATTCAATATTTATTAAAGCATCCACACCCCTATCACCAAGTCAACATGTAAACAAGAAGATTATACTATTTCTTTTCATTTCACAATACAAGAAGAAAGATTAGAATAATGGTAAGAAGTGCAAGTACTACTAATTAGTAATTAGGCAGGATTAATTTGCATTGTACTACTATTTTCTTTGTTTTGGTCTTGCCATCATTATCTTTGTTGACTAATAAGTATAGTTTCGAACAAAAGAGAGAAAAAGAGTTGGTGTACGAGAAAAAAGAGATAGGCGTATCAAAAATCAACTTCTCATTGTTGATTAAGAATAAAAAATTATATAGTCAAAGAATGCCCTAAAAATTCTATATTAAATGTTAGTCAATTTGCAAAGACAACAATTTTATGAGCTAAAACTGGACGAAGTCAAGAATAAAAAATGTAGTGAAAATATAAGTACAAATAAAGTGTAGCAAATGTAAACTTATAGGAATTTAGTCTAATAAATTGTACTTAGAAGACTAATTTCTTTTTGTCAAATTCAAAGAAGAGTGGCACTATATGATCTTTTCATAAGAGATTTGTAAAAATAAAAAAAGGCTCTCGACATATCAAACTACCAAATAAAAGTAAAATTTTATATCGTTCAATTTGATTTTAGAAGTCACATCAAATTTTCTAACCTTAATTTGAAAGAATCATAGAAAATTTTCAATGCAGAGGAAAAGCTTGAAGAAAAGTATAATTTTATGATGAATGTATCCAATGGAGTATGAAAGGAAGCCTAAAATATTTTTAGCTAGACTAAATAGGTTGTGTATGAAACATGTCGAAGGCTTCTGTTTATTTTGACATTAAGTAGGCGTTTGGTCATAGATTCCAAATATTTTATCACTTTATTTAGAATTTATGGAATTGGAATTGAAGATGGAATTGTGTTTGGGTTATACTTCTTATAAAAAAATATTTGGAATAATATTCACGCTCGAATATACTTTTCAAATTTGGAATACAACTTCAATAATGAAAAATGAGTTCGAAAATAAGTTATAAGCCGTTTTCCAAATTTGAAATACAACTTCAAATTTGATTTAAAATTTTCATATTTAAATACCAATTTTCAAATAAAATAAAATAATATTTCAAAATAATAATAATTTTTATGGCCAAACGGACAATTATCACTACTTATACGGCATAGGACCAAACTAATCACTTTTAAAAATATGTCGAAGACCATTTTTATCATGTTTATACATCAAGGACCAAATAGAAATAAAGCCCATACATTAAGGACTGTTTTGATAATCACTTTTTCTTGTCCCTCACTCACTCGATTTAGGGTTTTAGTGTGCAGAGAAGTGGTAGAAGAGAAGAAGAACTATCGAACCTGCGCTCTTTGCTGGTACTAATATTTTACTAATTAACAAGAGTTTGCGTGATTTAGCATCAATTTTTTGGAAAAATATGTTGCTCTCTGTCTATTTTTGAAAATCTTTACGTCACGTAGCCCGTACTTTGTGTATAAACACCCGATTTTCAACATATTTGTGTATAAACAGCTTTTACACGTTATTATACACTGTATACAAGGTTGAAACATTATGTATAATGTTTTCCCCCTAGGTATACTGTTGTATAATGATGTATATTGGGTTACATGGTGTAAATATTTTTAAAAGCTGTATACTTTTTTAAAAATTTCCTTTTTTTGGGGAAAAGGTAAGTACTATTTAATTATAGAGAGCTGAAGCAGCTAACAATAAGCATTCAGATTTCTCGATTACGGTTTGTTTTTCGAGAAATTGATGTAGTAGTTTGAAAATTTGTTGGATTAAAAAAATTGTTGGATTCTGCTCTGTTCTGCTTGATTTAGTGAGCTCGGTTATACATCCGTGTTTGCTACAATTGTCACAATTCAGATATCTGAGAAGTTTATAAGTTAATAATAAGCATTTTTATTTGATTCATACGGTCAGCCCGGTGCACTAAGCTCCCGCTATGCGCGGTCCGGGTAAGGGCGCGGACTACAAGGGTTATTTGTACTCAGCCTTGCATTTCTGCAAGACGCTGTTTCCACGGCTTTAACCCGTGACCTCCTGGTTCATTTTTGCTTCATATGGGATGATAGTAAATTAGGTTCATATTCACAACCCAAGAGAACGATGGCAAATATGTAATTAGGAATTGAAAATTGTTTAATCCATTGAAAGCGGACTCCGTAGATTATTCTCTCTCAATTTAGGGTCAAAGCTCCAAATTCTCTGATTCTACCATTGTTCCTCGTCTAACGTTAGGTAATTGATTTTTTTTGTTGTACTTTTAGTTCAATTTCCCCTTTGAACTATTATAGGGTTCATCAGTGTTTCTATTACAGCAACGATGTTGTTTTTCTAGGGTTTCATTACATGTTTGTGTGTTTATATGTATGATAGTTTTTTTGCTTCTTTTACCTTTAGCTTAATCTATAGATTCCTATGGCGAGTTCCTTCATTTCACGTTTATTTTCGGTATTGAGCTGCCTGCACTTAAGAGAGAAGATTCTGACTCAGGTTTCTGTGTTTATTATTGTTTTTGTTGTTTTTGTTATTATTGTGATGAACATTATCAACACTACTCAATTGAAAACTGTTTAGGGTCAACGATACAAATCCATCCGATTGTCATTCCAGTTTGGGTTTTGATTTTCTCTTCTCTATCAGTCCTCTGTACAAAAACAGAAAAAAGGGGGAAATTTTTGGAAAAAAAAACTAAATTATTTCCAATTAACAGAAACATTCCTGAGTATTGTACGGTGGAAGTCCCAGGATGAACGTGCACCCCAGGGTCTCTAACGTGATCCACCAATAGGTTAATATGAAAAGGGGGTTTACTCGAGGTGAACAAAGGGCTTTACAATAATTGTATTACTCGTGGTGCATACTTAGTTGAGCCTTTTTTGAGTACCCCAGCTAAGGGCTATTACAAGAATAATATTACTCGAAGTTGTAGAATCTTTTTTGAAAAACAGAATGTGTGTGTAGAGGCGCTCTTACTGTTCTTAAATCCTGGATTCGGCTTTATGTATTAGGTATATTTACAAAAGTGGCTAGTCTATCCAATTTTTACTTTTTACGAATAGTAAGAAGTGAATGAAAATGGGCCAATTGAACAGAAACCCATACCCGAGCCCAATTTCCTGTTGTGTTTGTGAAGGAGAGAATAAACAAAGCAAGCCCTAATTAGAACAGCTAAAACCCTTCTCTTTCTGCGGCTAACTCCTCACAGGAATCACTCTGTATGTTTACAGAGAGAATTGGAGAATTAGGTATATTTACAAAAGTATCAACCATTTCAAGGTAGTTTACAAAAGTACCTCATTGGTTTATTCTTGAATTCATACGCTATTTTCTTGAAATTTTGGCACATGAGAATTGGATTGTCTGGCATGGAAACTGACTAACAGTTAATCAGACAAAAAGTGCCAGAGTAGCCAGGTGTAAAGTGACTGGGATTACCTTTATTCAATTCTTAAATTAATTTTTACTTTCTAGAAGTTTTTGTTTCGAAGTTCAGTGATTGGATCATTATATAGACTTGTGCTCATGTGAACTTTTTTGAAGTCATATCGAATTTAACCTTCTGCAGCTTTGATAGTCTTAATAAGTTCACAATTGGATTGTTTGTTTTACTGCTTTGATCAAAGATCTATTAACTCTCCAATGAATTTCAAATTTTGAGTTATCTTATGTTGTTCGTGCTTTTCTGTGTAAACCTGTGGTTCAGGAGCTGTTTTGTCTGCAATCTTCAAGCGTGCTTATTGATTGTAGCTCATCATTATGGATGCTCCAAATGAACTGAGCTACAAACCACCCCCAGAATTTGAGGAGGTCAAAAAGGATTCACTTGTCAATCTTAATAGTACAGACTCAACTGAACTCTGGCTTATACAGTGGCCCTTGAATCAAGTAAGATTCACGAGAATTTATTCTTCTTCCACTTTTAGGATGTAATAGGATGTATCCTTTTCTTCCCAACCATTCAAGTCACATTTGGAAATAGTAACGGAACATGTTCCTTTTGACATCTATGTATGTTAGTGTACAGAAGATGAAGATATTTGTTGGTTTTTTCTTTTCTCACGTCATCATAGTTTAATGTACATTTTCACGTTATCATAGTCTGACATACATAGTCTCTAATACAATCTTAGTTCTCTTTTTCCACCCATCTATGCATCTCGTTGATGTCTTTGTTTATCTAGGAGATCTTATTTACATGTTAAAAGAAAAGAAGAATTTCTTTCATCATCTAGAAGATAATTTTCCAATGCTTGAATTGATGTTTCGTTTGGAAAGTGAGAAAGGGAAGGGGAAAGGAATGGAAAATGACTAAGAAAGTGCGACAGAAGTTTTTCTCTCCCTTTATGCAGTGCAGGGAGCAAATAAGGGATTTCATGGAAGAAAATCAAATGCTGGGATCTGCTAAGTGAAAATTTGTTCGCAAAGGAAAAAAAGATTGAGTTAATATTTTCTCACGTAAGTGAAAAATATGTAACTAAGAAGAGATTTTCTGTCTCTTTTTTCTTTCCTGGGACAATTCGTATAAGGAATTCTCATCCTTTTCTTGTTTCCAAACAAAGAGTGAGTTTACGTATGATTTACTATGATTTTGAACGGAATGAGAATGACTCTTAATATTGATGTCGCACTTGAGGTTGTTAATATATTTTTTAGTCATTGTCACTTTCATCAGTTCTGAGTATTATATTTCCAATTGGCTATTCCAGCATCCGGATCTGAATGGGCAAGAAGTTTCGTTGAAGCTCCATCATGATGGGAATATGGGCAGCTTTGAGGATTCATCTGGCAAGTATAGTCTTAAGAATATCAGTTTTTATAAGATGATGAAAGATGCTTTTAGTTTCTTACATCTTGCTCAATGATTGCTTTTGTAACAGGTAAATCATATGAAGTTGTCAGTTGTAAAGCGCAGGAACCAGATGCAGTGGTCTTTCTATCTTCTGAGTCTGAGCCAAAAATTGGTAACTCATAGTGTGTGTTTTCTTTCATAATACAAAGTTCCTTCGCATATTGCTATCAATTTGTCTGCTTATGCACTCGTGATCTCACAACACTCAAAACGTGCAACAAGAACAACATACCCAGTGTAATCTCACACGGTGGGGTCTGGGGAGGGGGGAGGGTAGAGTGTATGCTGACCTTACCTCTACCTTGGGAGATAGAGAGGCTGTTTTCGAAAGACCCTCGGAACACTCAAAACGTGCAAATACTGCAATGTCCCTTTCGATATGACCTATCTATATGTTTGTTTGTTATGTTGTTCAATTCAAAGCTATTTTATAATTTTATTGACAGTTGAGGCATCATACTTCATAATTTTGTTGTACCATGCATATTTGTTATGTGAGTACTGCAGCTAATGTGACTTGGTATCTTTGATGATTTCAATTATCTGTACTGTGTCCACATATGACGTGCTCGTTTTGTTTGCAGATTGAAATTTTGCTCCGTCCTAGTTGTGTGGAACTTGTACATAATCCAACCACTAAAGCTCTTTTGTTTATTTTTTGGTAAAACTTATTGTTATTCCTTAATGCGAACCTCTACATGATCCAACTGCTGCTAATGCCCATACACAAGCACAAAACTAAGGCGTTTGAGCAGAGATTTTGACAATGAATTGTTTTAAGTTGTTCTATTGACCAATATAAAGAACTTTACAAGTCAACTATAAGATATTTGCGCCTAGATTGCACCTATTACTTCAGCTTTTGTTTGGCAAACAGTATAATCATTATGTCAATTAGTGTCCATTTCGTCAAGATCGTCTCTGATGTTAAGCATAATTCTAATTTTTTGCACAAACACTGTCTTGTTTGCAAAATTATACTATGACTCTTTTACTTTGAGATTCAACTGTTTTTCTCATATGCACATGAGGTTCCTTCATTTGCATCTTTTTTACCTCACTGTTATCATCGTCAAGCAACATATGAAGATAGTCTGCCGCACCAATTATGATGCTTTTGCATGTTTTGGCAGCTGGCAAAATATCGCGGCGTGTTTCCCTTATCCATTACCCGGAACCAAGTGAGCTTAAACAGAATAGCATAAACTTGAAGCAAATGACGGCTCAGAGGTCGTCTGGTGCTACTACATTAACCAATTCATCTCGACGCTTTGCAACTCCTACTCAAAGTACTAGGACACGGAGTATTATGCGATCAGGAAGTTCATCCAAATCTACCAAGAAAAAGCACAGTGACGGCCCTGTCAAATCCAATAACCAATCTGTTCAAGATTCAGGAAGAAGTGGTCTTAGTGCATTGACCTCTTCAGGGTCCTTCGATCAATCTCAATATCAAAAATCAAAGAAGAAAAGGAAAATTGATGGTTGAAGTGTTGGCGCAAGTGTTTTCTGCGACATTTATATCTCTCTTATTTTAGTTGTAGAACAAGATATATGAGGTTTTTGCTCCACCTAGTGTTCCTTGTAATGAGTTTTAAGTATAGGTTTTACCCTGCTCATTTTTGTGAAATTTAAATTCCAAATGGAATTTCCATAGAGACAGTTTTTTGTTGAGGAATACTAAGAATTCTTTGTGCAAGTGCTAGATGAGACCAATACTTCATCAAATATCTAATATTAAGTACCGTTGTTTTTAGTTTTTCGTCCTATAAACGTAGTGCACTTCAGTTCTAAAGAAGTTGGAATCGGCTATATTTTTTTGAAACAACTAAATGTCACCATTATGGCAGAAAAGCTTCATACAGAAATTCTGCAATAGTACCCCACGTATGCAACACATTTGCCATGGCAGTCATTGATGGTTTGCCTAAATTGCTATAATGCATTAACAATGTTTTCAAGAATTTAACATTATTATGTGGTGAGAACATACCACATAATACTTGTTTAGGCGCGCATAGTGTGTTCGAATCTTATTGCAGATAAAACGTCGTATTTGTGTTTTTAAGTAGATAAACTAACCTATTATTCACCAGATTTTGTGCCATTGGCTCACAAGAATTTGTACCAAAAAAGACAGGAAAGGATGTTGATAGCTCGTCTATTACTCTCTGCCAGGAGCGGAGCCAGGTACGGGGTAAGGGGGGTTCATTAACCCCTTCGACGAAAAATTACACTATTCATATATGGTTAAAATTATCTTTTTATGTATATATACTTATATAGTAGATGTTGAATCTCCTTTGATTTCTTCATGTGCTTTTTCATATTTTGAACCCCTTTAACGAGAATTCTAGCTTCGCCACTGCTCTCTACCTCATTTTATTTGATCACTTTTTCTTTCTAGTTTGTCCTTAAAAAATGACACTTTTTATACTTAAAAATAAATTAATTTTAAACTTCTCATTTCATCGAAATGATATGACTTTATGACTAGAGAAATATTTATGGTATGTTTTAAATCATATTATGATAGTGGTGTTATCAACCTCGCCTATTCACCGAGTACCTGCTATCGTCCATCATCATAACTCTGGCCTCTAAATTTTAGGAGATGAGTCCCACTGAAATTTTAACCTAAAAAATCATTGATTTCCACCACTTTGTTGATCATTATTAAACTGCACTATCAAATGCTTTTACATCATACATTTTGTAAGTTTATTTTTATTTTCTAGATTCCGTTGCCTTCAAACATCGTCATCATTAGACAAGAATTACTAGCATAGAAAGTAAGTGAAAAGCAAACGGAACAAAGCACTCCAAATTGAACTAATTAAAGCCTTGTAATTTAATTCCGTGTTTTCATATTTGTTCCATATTCCATAGTCGGTGACCCCGCCAGAAAGAAAATTGGAATTTTGCACACAAAGATAATACTAGTATTAAAAGAAGTGACGCACTTGCTCACAACTTCGCTCTTGGTCATGATATTATATGGTATCAAGAGGATTCAGACTTTTATAAAAATAGACGATATTCCTACCTTGTGAGATTGTTTTCGATCTTCGACTTAAGTAAAACATATAAAAAAAAGTGTGTAAAAAGCAGATAAAATAATGAAGATGTCATGCTGAAGATAATAAGAAAAGAACAGTGACAATAACTGAAACAAAGAAAATAACATGTAATACTAAAATCGAAGAATAAATAAGATAATAATATCTACTGATAAGCGAATTGGACGACGCTCGACTAGTTCTAGATACTTGCTTAAATGTGGCTCCGCCCATATATGAACCTTCTAGATGATTGTGCTCAAGAGACGATGCTTCTCGAATGTTCGTGGAAGAAGGCAGCAACCATTCTAGAAGATTTTGTCCTCGTTTGTTTTATTATTGTATATATTCTGGAACAAACGCTAACAAGATAGAAAGTTAAATGTCAAATATTAAAGATTTTGAGTCAAATATTAAATCTTTAAACAATGAATGAAGTAGTCTTTTTGAGTCCGATTTTGACGAGTAACAAAAAAAAAACTTAGCTTGAGGATCATCCATCGAGCAAAGTTTCAATTTTCAACATCAATTACACGTCGACGTTTGATACTTTCGTTCATTCTTTAAATTATTATTGATACTTTATTTTAATTATCGCACTTAATTTTATTATTTTTAATTATTTATTTGCATAATTAAAATTGAAGGATTAATATGTATGTTTAAGGGTAAGGGTAAGCGTAAGCGTATGACTTCTTCTAGTAGGGTAACAAAGGCAGGAGTACTTCTTCTAATAATCCTATTCCTAGTCCCGATGATTTCATTGATTTCACTCATATAGATGAAACTGTTTTTTTAATGATATATCATTAGATGATGAGGTAGATAAATCAAACTTTAATTTAGATGAACCACTAGATGACACACCCACTAGTGCACCTAAATCTCAGGCTCAGATTGAGTCTTAGCCTGAAACTAAAACTGGAATGCGTCATATTCCCTAGCATGAGTCGAGGCCCCACACAATGAAAATTAAAATCACCCGCATGACATTTTTTTATAGGGACCAAGAGAATCAACTAGCTAGATGTAAAATTTATAAAAATATTTATAAATTTAAAATCGGAAAAAGGTCATGGTGGGACGGAAGGTTTATAGAGACATGTACAAGGCGAGCACACAGCTAGGTGGAATGAATACCAGGCTAAAACAATCGGGCATGCCAATGCCATCTGAGTCGGGACAAGCTTCACATAGTGTCCCCGACCTAGTACATGGTCAAATTAACCCGACGACGGGGGGAATTTTTAGTCCTAAATATGATAAAAACAAAGATATGAAAAATATGACAAAATTAGTTGCAGTGGAGGGTTTGCCTTTTTCATTTCCTTCCTCTCTTGGTTTTATTCATTACATTCGAGAAACGTATAATCTTGCTTTTAATGGTTTTCCTATATCAAATGTTAGAAGGGATGTTTTTAAATTTGCAAGTGAATATCAACAATATTTACGTTATGCATTGTATCATTTTAATGGCAAAGTGGCTATCACTTCTGACATAGGTCGTAGTACTAACGGTAATGATTATTTAACGGTAACATGTCATTGGATAGATCAAAATTGGTCTATGCAAAAACGTATTTTAGCATATAGATATATTGATGATAGACACACTTGAAGTTTTATTGCACAAAATATTAATGAAATTTGTGATTATTATGGAATAAATGATAAAATTATGACTATTACATTAGATAATGCTTCTTCTAATGATTATGCTATAAGACTTTTAAAAGTTCGATTAACTCCATGTTTTCCCGATCATTTTCATATAAGATGTGCGTACCAAATTTATAACTTAGTTGTAAAGGATGACCTAAAATTTTTTGAAAGCATTCTTGAAAAAATACAATTTGCTATAAATTTTATTTTTAAAGGTAATAAAATACAAAGACGCAAAAAATATAAAATAAATTGTCATGATTGTGGATTACCTTATAGAAAAATTCCAGAAGAAGTTTCGACTAGGTGGAACTCTCTGTATGAGCAACTACTTTTTGCTTACGATTATAGACAACCTATAACTTTATTATTTAACGCCCATAATAAAAATCCAAAGGATATGCTTGTAGATAATGATTGGAATTTTTTTTAGAACTTAATGGATTTCTAGAGAAATTTTTTCAAGCTACTAAAGAATTTTTCGGTATTTATTATCCTACTATTTCGAATATGTTATTTTATATACCTCTAATATTTTTGTTACTTAATGAATATATGCAAAAACCAACTTATAAGGCATCTATTGAAAAAATATTTACAAAATTTAAAATATTTTTTTTCTTATTCCCACTATTTATATTATTAGTGCGGTATTAAATCCGACTATTAAAGTAGACGGTTGTAAAACACTAATAGAAACGATTTATGATTGTATAAAAGTACTTCCAATAGACCCAACTGAAGAACCAACTCACAAACCAACTAAAGAAGAAGTTATGTCTAGCATACACACTGAATGCAAACAAGTATATATGTATTACCAACAACAAAGTGCAAATAATCAACCGTCTTCTGTACCATCTTCTACTACTTCGCTGCAACCTTATAAAAACATGTGGTTTCTGCTGCTAGTATTCAAGGCCTTAGAAATAAAATGTTTAGTGGTTCAACTTCTTCACAAGTTAGCGAATTTGATGTTTATGTTTTGCAAGGTGTTGTACCGTACGAATTAATTGTCAATGATGAAGAACATGAAGACTTGTTGAAATACTGGAGGCAGAATGAGAATACATTTCTGACACTAGCAAAGATGGTCCGAGATGTTTTGAACATTCAAGCGTCACCAACAACGTCTGAAAGCATTTTTTTCTACTGAAAGATTTCAAATAGGAGAGCACATACATTCATTGGCGGGAGACGCATTGGAGATTGCAGTTCTTTTCAGAGATTGGATTTGAGCGGAGCGTAGAAGGTGGGGTCAACAGGAGATCAATGAAGAAGAAGACAACAACTACAACGAAATCTTATCCGAGGGAACAGGAAGCGACGTCGAACAATTTGACCGACAAATTTCAATTCCAACCGAAGATCCTCAAGACATTGTGAGGAAATTAGAAAATGTATGGTTAACTTTGTAATTTTTTTAATTGCAATTTTACTATGTGATTTGCAACTTTTGAACAACACCACAAAGTTGTAATTTTGAAATTGTTTTACCAAAAAAAAAATATATATATATATATATATTTTTTTTTTTTTAAATTAAGTGTAAAAAAATCAAATCAAATCCCGATCCCGACCCGTCCTCCCTAATTCAGGCCGCTCTACCGGCATGATGTGGGACGGGACGTGACCTCTTCCTGTCCCGTCTATCCCGACCCACCAGTTCCGCCGGAACCCGAATCCCGACCCTCCCCCGTCCCGCCTCGCCCGTTTGGACAGCCCTACTAGAGAGTAGGAATGATAACTTTTGCGCATGCAAGTGATAGTAGTACTCAAAAAGCTAAGGTGAAGGTAAATAGTTAAAGTGCACACCACCTTGGACTTCCTACACCTAAACAAATTCTTTGCTGTCATTACTTGTTCATAATTTCATATAGCGTGTACTAAAGCCGCCACAAAAAAGTTGATAACCTCGATCAAATTTCAAGATTAAGTTTAATTTAAAAAGAAATATATGTACTTTTTTTTGTCATCATCTGCATCTGATATTTATTGGACCAATTAATTCAGATACGGCGTGTATCATCCATTTAAGGAAAAATGCTTCTAACTAGGAATATCTCCATCATCAAGATACGAACTAGAGATCTTTGATTAGGATTGAGGGATCTCATCCATTCCACCACCCTCTGTAGATACTTAATTACCAGCCCATTTGAAGGGGAAACAGTGCAATTTCTTGTTTGAAGTCTGTGCTAGCAAACTTGTTGGACTGTACTCGACCCAGCTGAAAAACCTAGAAAAGTTTTTTCCCGCCTTATCCGAAGTTCACTTTTGTCCAAGTCCTGCCTTGGCCCAAATCAGATGCCACGGTCTCTAAGGGTAGTTTGTTTCACGGACTAAGTTATTTCGGTATTATAATTATGGATTATAATTTCTAGACTGGTTTATTTTGTATGGGAGGTGAAATAAAATAGCACCAAGTTTTATGGGATAAAGTGAAATATCTTAAGATAAATTTATACCTTTAATCAAATAAAATATAAATTTAATCCAAACTTAATATTGAAATATTCCATCTTATCTTATCCCATGAACCAGATGACTTCTAAGTGTATTTTATTGGCAACAACGTGAAGTAGAAGAGCTGCAACTAGAAGCAAAGTATACAACTACTAACTTAGTGTATAGTTGTCAATTTAATGACAATTTAACTAACAACATTCTTGATAATTGAAAACTTTTTTTGTCCCTTCTTATGAGCTTTAATATACTTGTCCCTATGCTTCGAAGAATGCTGACTTTTATAATATCCACATAAAGATGTTGGACTTCATAATGTCAAGGCAAAAGTCATGTCCTACATAAATTAAAGTAACTTCAAATCCTAAACTAGAACTTAGCTCGAGGTCACCTATAAAGTTTAGGCTATGCAGGATTAAATATTTCAAAGTGAGTGCAAATTCACGAGGCCTATTTATATCTCACATGCATGTAATAAAAAAATATATAAATATTCACTCTTGCCATAAACTTCACGAGGTTTTATTTAATTGACCTCTAAAAGGTCAATAAAATGGAAGGGAAAATTTATGAAGATATTCCAAGTTTTATGTATTAGAACTTTGAATTTCCTACCATTATCCCATAAAGTATTAGTTTTTTGTCATTTTTGTGTTACCTTTAACTAAATTTTGTACATAAGAGGCATATGGTGTAAGTTTGAATGTGAAAGTTGTTGGCACGCCAATATCGTGCCTATGGTGAAACCCAAGTGATGGCTCAGGTTGAGTCATGATTGAACATGACGTCTGCGTGATGAATTTGGTTATGAAATGTTAAAATCGAGACAGGGACGAGAATTAGAGAGAAGAATGATGAGAGAATTCTTTCTATTTTTCATTCATCATAATGACCTCCTTATATAGAGATAAAATTCTCATTTTCCTAGTCTAATAGGGTAAATGGTAACCCTATACTAATACGACTACAAATCTTATATTACCATAATTACCAAATCCTTACTAATAATATTCCTTAGCGTACATCTGTACTATAACCCTCTCCTCTGGGAGGTGTTTTCAAGGGAAGGCGGACTCCGCAGCTGCGGACCGGGCACTATCACTATACTATGCGATGCTTTTAACAAAAAAAATGGAAACGAAACGTCTTAGTGTTGTTCCTAGGTTGGGGGGCGGGGCAAGCCTTCAAGACACGACTTCAACCTGTTAGTATGACTAGCAGGCTTCCTAGCTCGAGTGAATGCCGCAACGCAATAAGGTGAGAGTTTAGTTGCGCAATAAGGGCTGGGCTGGTCGCTTGAAAGAAATAAGATACGTACTCCACTTCACGCAGCTAACGTTGTTTTTGTTAGCAAGTTCCGTGGCCTAGCAAGTGGATAATAAGTAGCTTTCTCCTAATATCTCCTTCCTCGTCGGTCAGTCGGTTTAAGATACAACTTCTATCTCAGTCTTGTCTTGCGACAAATGTTTTCTTAGTGCCTTTTGTTCGCAGAAGGTTTCATTTGTTGTAGGGCAGACGCTCGGATATTACTCCTCTTGGCCTATCTTTGCATTTGCACACCATTTATGGTGTGGCTTGCAGTAGAGAAGGTATACCCTGGAGAGACTTTTCTGTCTTATGTTGTGCTCGGTGATGATGTTCTCATCGCCGATGAGCGTGTTGCGTCAGTCTACGCCAGTATGGTTCAAAAGCTTGGTGTGAAGATATCTTCTACCAAGTCTCTTTGTTCCTCTACTGGTTGTGCAGAGTTTGCCAAAAGATTTCTTGTGGATGAGCTCCGCCGAGATCTGTCACCAGTCTCGGTTAGGTGTCTCATGAATTCTTTCTCCCCATTAGGCCTTTATGGCCTTGCCCGTCAGTATGACATTAAGCGGTTTTACACTTTCTGTCGTATTAGGGGAATGGGCTACAGAAGTATTTCTTGTTTATCCACTAAGCGTTCTCGCACGACGGAGAGACGCTTTTGGATATTCAATAAGATTCTACTACCAGTCTCCTGGTGGCTCGGTCGAGGTCAAAGTTGACATAATAAGGCGGATGGCGCCTCTTGATCCGGAGGGCAATTGGGAGCAACGTGGGGCTCACGCTCTAGAAAATCCTAGGACCGTCACTGGGGAATAGTTGTTGGAGAGGCTCTATACCCTTTTAGAGGATCAACATCTGGGTGTAGTCCATTCATAAGCCTATCATTGATAAAAAAAAAGTGTTCAAAAGAGGATGAAATCCCGATGAACACTCAGAGACCTAGGTAAGGGGGAAGCTTTACTCGCCCTTCTGAATGAAGAATAGGTCCAGTCCAGGGGACAAATCAATAGGAAAGACAGAAAAGACTATGCCAAAAAAATTGGTGTTTTCTTATATTGTTTAAAAAAGAAACAGAAGAACCTAATGGATCGAACTTGAACTCCGAGTGACTGGATCGCCCCGGCGGGGTCACTCTAACGCAGAGGGCCCTGATTGGGGCTATAGTACTGACTATGCATAGGACTACTAAGGTGAAAAGACATGATGTATTTCGACGAAATGCTCTGGATTCTAGGAGGACTATTGTTGACACCCAATTTTGTCCCATCTTTTATGATTTTATTCGTAATTTTTAATATTTTGACACTTTTAAAAAAAAATTAAAATATAGACATATGTGTGTATATCCTCTTATTATTATTATTATTATTCGCATTTTTTATCATTTGCATTTTTATAATAATCATAAGTTTTATCCGAAATTCTATGTTATTTTATTCTCGCAAAATTGCATCGCATTTCCTTTTTATTAAGCATTAAACATTTCGCAAATATTATATTTTATTATTTATCACGTCGTTACGTTATTTTAAATAATTCACAATCTTTTACAAAAACAAAAATAATATTTTTAATGTTAAACCCCTTTTATATTTTTAAACCCATAACCCATTTTTTTTATTTTTCCTAACCCAAAAAGAATTTCTAACCCATTTCATTTTCCCAACCCAATAAAAATTCTACCCAAACAAAATTCCCTAGCCCAATCGGCCAGCCCAACACCACAAGCCCAAACTCCCCAATTAAATCCCCAATTCCCAAGCCCAATCGGACCATCCCATTCTCCCCGAAACCCGAACCGGCCCACCCACAGCCCAAAACCCGACCCGACCGACCCATTCCCTTACCCCTTTAAATCAAAGCAAAACCAAAAATCAAAAAAAAAACCCCAATCACCAAACCCTATCCCCCAAACCCTCGTGCACACCCCATACCGGCGACCCCACGCCGCCATCACCTCACCCGACACCACCACCAAACCCCTCTCGCCTCGACAATCGACACATCCCATACCCATACCCACAAAATCCGCGACCCATACCCCTCAAATCCGCGATTTTCTTTACCTTTAATTCAAATTTCAAACTCATTCTTGGGGGGGAAATCCACCTATAAATACCTCATGTTGTTCTTCATTTTGGGGGGAGATTTTTCGGGATTGAAACAGATTTTTTGAAGAATTTTTCGGAAGATTATTCCATATATACATAAAATATTTGCTGTGTTCTTGATTTTAAAACATTCGCTTTCTTTGTTGTTCAAGATACAAGTCCGAAATAGGCCCAAGATTCGAAAGAAAGGAGGTGAGTTTCGTTCTTGAACTTGGGTTTTAAATGCCTCTATTCGGTTTCTGAAAAAGCGAGTCCGAAAATCTGTTTTGCATTTCTTGTTGTTCTTCACTGTTTTCGGGTCGGATCGACCCGACCCGGGTCGACCCGGTTTGGGTATTATTTTCAGAATTCTTGCATTTTCATATTTATGTATGTTGGTTATCTGAATTTGGTGTTAAAATCTGATTCGGGTTTGGATCACTGATTCGGGTCGGGTCGACCCGGTTTGGGCAATATTTTCAGAATTCTTGCATTTTCATATTTATGTGTGTTGGTTATCTGGAATTGATGGAATTATTTGATGTCGGGTTGAATCTCCAATTCGGGTCGGGTTACTGACCCGGGTCGGGTCGACCCGGTTTGAATTCCCAAATTTCTTGCATTTCATGTCTTGTATATTGGTTATCTGAAAAAATGAAAAAAAATCTGATTCGGGTTGGCATCTGATTCGGGTCGGGTCACTGACCCGGATCGGGTCGACCCGGTTTTGGCGTATTTCCAGATTATGGCATTTTTTCATATCTGTTGCTGGTTATCTAAAAAGTCTGAATTTCTGATTTCATTCGGGTCACTGTTCATGATCCGGGTCGGATTTTTCCATAATTACTTCTTAATCCTGTTTCGGTTCCAACATTTCAGAATTTGGGTCGGATACTTTAATTGCTCACTGCTCGTTTCTTTTACTGTTTTATTGTTTTATTAATATTGCATTAAGGCCGATGAAATTAACTTCGAAGCCGCGCTTTTCTTTCATTTCGTTTCTCTGTTTTTTTAGCACTGTTTTAAGTATCCGGGCAACAGATATCTCACTGTTTTACCGTTTTTACTGTTTTAAATAAATATCGCGTCTTTTCGGGTGCTGCTTTCTATTTCAGTTCATTGCTCGGTTCCAAATTATTGTTCGACTGTTTTACTGTTTTAAACTAAACACCGCGTCATTTTCGGAAACCTTTTTTCTCTCTGCCTCTGTTTTCCTGCTTGCTGCCCACTGTTTACTGTTTCATTTTAATTTTACTGATTTGAACACGATACTACACTGGCCGATGAAAAATATCCGTCGATTTTGAGGCCTCCACACTCGTAAAGACGGAAATATAACTTCTGGGCAATGATGAGGCTTAAACCTTTTTCCAAGATCAACATGTTTAGTAGGCGAGGTGACTAAAATAACCAACAAGTTATATATTCGCAGCCACGACGTGATTATAGTGATCTTTTCTATTTCACCCGAGAGACCAACACGTTTAGTAGGCGAGGCAATCAAAATAACCACATTAGTCATATGTTTGCAGCCACGACGTGATTGGAATGTTCTTTTCAAAATTTAAGTCTGAGCCCTCCGTGATCAAAACATTCACTGTTTTGAATACGGATATGAAATTATTTGTATTTAACTGTTTCTAACCGTTTGTTCTTGACATCTTGCAGGGATTAAAGTAAATAAAGGCAGATTATTCCTCGGGGTTTATTTATTTTTTTAATTCAACTTTTATCCCGCTTTGTATTGTAATATTATTTATCGCGCTTATGTAATTATTGAAATGCTTAGAATAGGCAAACTTAGGATTAATTCATAGGTTAGTTTAAGATTTGAAACCCGTCGCTAGCTTATTTATTTGTAGGCCCGGTTAAATTCAAACTTAGAAACACTTCGCTAGTTATTTATTTTAGGCTCGTCACGCGTATTCAAGATTTTCAAAACAACTTTTGTCATCTTTTATTTGCTTTATTAATCATGCCGAATAAGTTTATCTTTTTATTATTATTTTTGCAACTCGATGATTTTCGAAAGATTCGCTTCTTTGGCGTTATAAATAATTTTGTTTCTACTCTCAATGGACAAATGCATATTTTTTCTCTACATGTATCTTTCTTTTTAAAAAAAGCATCATTTACTAATTATTTGCAAACATCTTTAACTTCATATATCAAACATGCATTTTTCTAGCAATAATTAACCTGAGTTTGACCGGATAACCGCAAGTTAGCGGATCTTAAAGGATGCCTAACCCCTTCCCTTTAGGATAATAAAGAACCCCTACCTAGAATCTCGCTAGTTTCGCAGACCTTAAAATTGGAGTTTACATTGCAGCATTAGTTTAATATTTAGGTGTCCTAATTCACCGTAAAAAATAATTAGCTGGCGACTCCTCAACCTTTTTTACCCAGGAATCACCGGACACGTCCACGCTCCGCTTTGACCCGAGCCAGGTCGAAAAACGGGCACGACAGCATGGCGACTCCACTGGGGAAAAATCAGGTTCTTAACCATAGCAAAATCAGGTTAATTATTATTGCGCTTTACTTTTGCTCTTTATTTGATTTAATGCTTTGATTTATTTCCTTTGTGAATTTTTGCGTGCATAACTGCTTTAATTGCTATATGGTTTAACTGCTTTCTTTAAATTGGCATTTCGCTCATATTTCTTCCACTCTGGAAAATTGACACTATCACACACTACACGCGAGGTGTGTTTTGCGCACCCGTAAATTTCTTTCAATCTACCAAATTTTAGGAGAGTTGGCGTACGCGCGGAGTGACCGGACCATCCGGTGGCCGCGTAGCCTTCTCACTCGAGTAGTCCGCTCGGGAACCTTGTGTCTAGTCAGCCAAATCTTAGAAAATTTAAGATAGAACTATACCACCTTTTATTTTAAGCCATGCATGCATACACCTTAGGTGGGTCGATCCTTGGTATCGACTCCACAATTAAGAAATCCGCCAAAGATGTCTACGGGTCTCACAACCCAACGACCAATCATCATATTATGTGTAGCGTGATAAGGATAGACTAATCCAAGCCTAATCATGTCATGTCGAATTGGAAAATGTACATTCATTTTGTCTCATTTCCGACAAAAGCATTACAGTTTAGCTGCTTGGATCAATCTGTCGTAATCCCGCATATCTGGCGTTTAGGCCCACCTCCGGCATAATGGAGGCCCCATGCATATTAGAATGCGCATTTAATTGTCTTACAATCATTTTGCTATTTTCTACTGCTTTCCACTATGTGTATATTATTTGAATCAATAATTACTCACCTTATACTAATTTGGTTTTCTTCATTTTTCAGGAGATTCATTTTGCCTTATTTATTTCCCCAAAAGTTGATTCGTGTTGACTAAAACTGGCGGAGCACCCCATTCTAATTTCCCAATCATGCCTATCCAAATTGTATTAGTACTTAATGAAAAAATGCGATTTAAATTGAGGCCTGAACCACATTTTATGCAGTTTAA
Organism: Anisodus acutangulus; assembly: GCA_029783415.1. Taxonomy (NCBI): domain Eukaryota; kingdom Viridiplantae; phylum Streptophyta; class Magnoliopsida; order Solanales; family Solanaceae; genus Anisodus; species Anisodus acutangulus. The sequence goes on from CM056508.1 coordinate 45,546,196, forward strand.
TGTATTTTGCCTCCACCTTTTGAAAGCTTAAAATGACAAATCTGCATTGCTTTTGCTATTTTAAAATCTGCTTTGTTTAATAATTTTCCTTTCTTTTTTCATCATGCAAACTAATTTGTCGGCAATATGTGACATATAATGAAACAAGCAAACAAAGTCTTAAACAACGAGCAAGACTTCGAAGAATATAAGGAAGATTCACAGTCGGAAGAATTGTGGCATTTTTCAGAATAAACCAAAGTCGAATATGGATCAAAACATCAATATGATTGATAAATACAAGCATTGGCTCATGTCATTTCCCCTTTGTACTCTTGGGCTACCGCACTATAATCAGGACTTCTACTGGGGCAATGCTATATCTTCCGCAGCCAAGTGGATACAAAATCATGTACGGAAAGGCTGATGAACACAGTTTGTCCGGGGCAACTTTATCGGAATAGAATGGCCAAAGATTTTTAACCGGGGCAATTGGTGTCAAAACGCATATCCCTACACCAGGATGAAGCCAAAGAAAAGATTGAATTGGCAAGGGCCTTACAGTTCACCAAATCTTGTTGGAAGAACACTAATCCTAAATTTGAAATGGACGACGAAGTTTGGCCAAAAGCTATCAACGCAGATGCGGTGAAAAGATACTATATTTAGGATTTTTCCGTGGACTGAACTACGTTATGACCTGATTCCTCGGCGGGATACGTGGCGCCACGGCCGGTCCCATCTTTAGAAAAACCCTTACAAATCTCCTTCGCTTGTAATGAACTACGCCATGACTGATTCCCTCATGGGGATACGTGGCGGCCTAAATCGGCCGGTCCCACCATTAGGAAATATTTTCTCCTTTATATCACATATGACAAAATGCACCCATCCGATCGCTCGATAGGACAGGGCAAGCAATCTACACAAGACTCGTTTGTCCGCTCAAAAGATCGTCATTCTCACATATCTAAACCGGGCATTTTTAAGGGATCACTTGGGAGGACGCCGATAAACATGGAAAAGCATCGGCAAACTAAGTCTTCAGCCTAAGAGGATTTTGGATAAGACGTTTGCTTTGTTTCACCGCATGTCGCTGCTCGACAGACATTTACATATATGCATACTTTCTTATAAGCAATTTATTTTCAACAAATACTTTCATTAGAGTTTGACAATATTTTTATTACTAATATGCATATTTTCTTGTACACAATTTATTTTCACCAAATATTTTCATTAGAGTTTGACAAGATTTTTTACTAATATGCATACTTTCTTATAAGCAAATCATTTTCAACAAATATTTTCATTAGCAGTTCGACAAGAACTTTTTAATGATAAGCATACTTTCTTATAAATAAATTATTTTCAACAAATGTTTTCATTAACGGTTAGCCAAGACTGGGAACCAGACAGGGGCTACAGGTCCAAATCAGCAGGACATGCAGCTATCAAGAGCCAAAGCTACCAAGTCAACGCGAATCAACCGCCCCTCCCCAAACTCACAAATTTTCTTTGAGTACACGTTCTTCAGGGTGAAAAAGCAGGTAAGCCACATCAGTTATGATCAATTCCCCAAAGAATTTCGGCACCACAACTCACTACAAGGATTACGTTCTTGTTCTGCATTTATACGAAGACATCATCTTGACCTACAGGGTCCCGACTATTATGTCTGCACAAAGATGTTATTTCGAATCACAAAGAACGACAACAAGGCAAACCCGACGGCAAAGACGTCGCATCACATTTTCGCCCGTGCCAGGACGACATTTCAATTCACATGAGTTTGGATCGGCAGAAGATTCAGCACAACGTGGAACCCTATTACAGCAAACTGACGGCAAGGACATCACTTACATCTATTACAACAGGACAACATTACAATAACGTCATCGACGTTATGGCAGCACGACAATCATTTTTACAGCTTTACAACGACGTCAACATCATTACAATGACGTCTTCAACGCAGCAACTATCTTTTACCGCATCTCAACGGCGTCAACAGCATTACAATGACGTCTTCAAAACAACAGCTATCTTTTACGGCAATGCAGCAACTATCTTTTACCGCATCTCAACGACGTCAACAACATTACAATGACGTCTTCAACGCAGCAGCTATCTTTTACGGCAACACAACAACTATCTTTTGCAGCATCTCAACGACGTCAACAGCATTACAATGACGTCTTCAAAACAACAGCTATCTTTTACGGCAATGCAACAACTATCTTTTACCGCATCTCAACGACGTCAACAACATTACAATGACGTCTTCCACGCAGCAGCTATCTTTTATGGCATTACAACAACGTCATTGACGTTACTGCAGCACATCAACTATCTTCAACAGCATTACAACAACGTCCACGACGTTACGGCAACACGACATCTATTTTTTACAGCATTACAATGACGTCAACAACATTACAATGACGCCTTCAGCTCAACATCTACCTTCTACAGCAAAACTACATTACAACAACGTCCACGACGTTACGGCAGCACACCAGCTTTTTACAACATTACAACGACGTCAACAACATTTCAACGACGTCTTCAGCGCAACGCCTATCTCTTACAACAAACAGCATTACATTCTTGCAACAACGTAATCACAATGACGTATTCAACACAACACGTCGATACAACGACGACCCCAGCGTTACATTCTTACAACAACGACATCAACAACATTACAATGATGTCGTCAGCAACGCGCCCATACAACGGTGTCATGAACAACACGCCTATGCAACGGCGTCTTCTGCAAATCAACTAACTTTTACATTCTTACAACGACATCAACAACATTACAATGATGTCATCAGCAACGCGCCCATACAACGGCGTCATCAACAACACGCCTACGCAATGGCGTCTTCTGCACAACATTTATTTTTACAGTATTACAATGACGTCAACAGCATTACAACGCCGTCTTCAGCACAACAATTATCTTTTACAACAAAACAGCATTACAACAACATCCTCGACGTTACATGCAGCACAACAACTGTCTTTTACATCATTACAACGACGTCAACAATATTACAACGACGTCTTCAACACAACACGTCAATCCAACGACGTCATTTCAGGCGCCCACCTTATAATGCGGGTATTTTAATTTCAGTCAGGCGCCCACCTTATAATGAGGGTATTTTAATTTCAGTCAGGCGCCCACCTCATAATGCGGGTATTTTAATTTCAGTCAGGCGCCCACCTTATAATGAGGGTATTTTAATTTCAGTCAGGCGCCCACCTCCTAATGCGGGTATTTCCAAGTTATTTTCTCTACAATTTTTCTCAGCAGTTATACACTAATTATATCTTAAGCTTTAGTTTGCAGGAGTTTTTTAATTTGCAGGAATTTCATCACATCGTGGAACTATCTCTTACGGCGAACCGAGGCAAATTGGTCAACGACCTACTTCGAACGTCGATCCGCTTTTCCCATTAGTTTCTCGCATCTGCGACCAGTGTCATCCTAAGTCGACACTGGGGCATTGTTTCTTGAATGTGCACTATCTTTTTGCAACTTCTATACCCCTCGGGATTCTATTTCTTACCATGCAGTCCCGATGATCAGGACAAAATTGGCCACTCAGTCAACTTCTTTGGCCGAAAACTCTTTCATCGTCTCCGTCCAAAGAGGGGCATCTGTTGACACCCAATTTTGTCATATCTTTTATGATTTTATTCGTAATTTTTAATATTTTGACACTTTTTAAAAAAAAAAATTAAAATATAGACATATGTGTGTATATCCTCTTATTATTATTATTATTCGCATTTTTATAATAATCATAAGTTTTATCCGAAATTCTATGTTATTTTATTCTCGCAAAATTGCATCGCATTTCCTTTTTATTAAGCATTAAACATTTCGCAAATATTATATTTTATTATTTATCACGTCGTTACGTTATTTTAAATAATTCACAATCTTTTACAAAAAACAAAAATAATATTTTTAATGTTAAACCCCTTTTATATTTTTAAACCCATAACCCATTTTTTTTATTTTTCCTAACCCAAAAAGAATTTTTAACCCATTTCATTTTCCCAAACCAATAAAAATTCTACCCAAACAAAATTCCCAAGCCCAATCGGCCAGCCCAACACCACAAGCCCAAACTCCCCAATTAAATCCCCCAATTCCCAAGCCCAATCGGACCAGCCCATTTTCCCCGAAACCCGAACCGGCCCACCCACAGCCCAAAACCCGACCTGACTGACCCATTCCCTTACCCCTTTAAACCAAAGCAAAACCAAAAATCAAAAAAAAAAACCCCAATCACCAAACCCTATCCCCCCAAACCCCTCGTCGCACATCCCATACCGGCGACCCCACGTCGCCGGTCACCTCACCCGACACCACCACCAAACCCCTCTGCCCCTGACACCGACACATCCCATACCCATACCCACAAAATCCGCGACTCATACCCCTCAAATCCGCGATTTTCTTTACCTTTAATTCAAATTTCAAACTCATTCTTGGGGGGGGAAATCCACCTATAAATACCCCATGTTGTTCTTCATTTTGGGGGGAGATTTTTCGGGATTGAAACAGATTTTTTGAAGAATTTTTCGGAAGATTATTCCATATATACATAAAATATTTGCTGTGTTCTTGATTTTAAAACATTCGCTTTCTTTGTTGTTCAAGATACAAGTCCGAAATAGGCCCAAGATTCGAAAGAAAGGAGGTGAGTTTCGTTCTTGAACTTGGGTTTTAAATGCCTCTATTCGATTTCTGAAAAAGCGAGTCCGAAAATCTGTTTTGCATTTCTTGTTGTTCTTCACTGTTTTCGAATTGGTCGACCCAGTTTGGGTATTATTTTCTTAATTCTTGCATTTTCATATTTATGTATGTTGGTTATCCGAATTTCGTGTTAAAATCGATTCGGGTTTGGACTGATCGATTCGGCCTGGTCGACCTTTTGGGCAATATTTTCGTAATTCTTGCATTTTCATATTTATGTGTGTTGGTTATCCGGAATTGATGGAATTATTTGATGTCGGGTTGAATCTCCAATTCGGTCAAAGATTGACCCGGGTCGGGTCGACCCGGTTTGAATTCCCAAATTTCTTGCATTTCATGTCTTGTATATTGGTTATCTGAAAAATGCAAAAAATCTGATTCGGGTTGCATCTGAGTCGGGTCGGGTCACTGACCCGGATCGGGTCGACCCGGTTTTGGCGTATTTCCAGATTATGGCATGTTTTCATATCATTCTTTGGTTATCTAAAAAGTCCAATTTCGATTTCATTCGTCACTGTTCATGATCCGGGTCGGATTTTTCCATAATTACTTCTTAATCCTGTTTCGGTTCCAACATTTCAGAATTTGGGTCGGATACTTTAATTGCTCACTGCTCGTTTCTTTTACTGTTTTATTGTTTTATTAATATTGCATTAAGCCCGATGAAATTAACTTCGAAGCCGCGCTTTTCTTTCGTTTCGTTTCTCTATTTTTTTTAGCACTGTTTTAAGTATCCGGGCAACGGATATCTCACTGTTTTACCGTTTTTACTGTTTTAAATAAATATCGCGTCTTTTCGGGTGCTGCTTTCTATTTCAGTTCATTGCTCGGTTCTAAATTATTGTTCTACTGTTTTACTGTTTTAAACTAAACACCGCGTCATTTTTGGAAACCTTTTTTCTCTCTGCCTCTGTTTTCACCTTCTTTGCGCCATCATTTCTTGTTTCATTTTAATTTCTTGATTTGAACACGATACTACACTGGCCGATGAAAAATATCCGTCGATTTTGAGGCCTCCACACTCGTAAAGACGGAAATATAACTTCTGGGCAATGATGAGGCTTAAACCTTTTTCCAAGATCAACATGTTTAGTAGGCGAGGTGACTAAAATAACCAACAAGTTATATATTCGCAGCCACGACGTGATTATAGTGATCTTTTCTATTTCACCCGAGAGACCAACACGTTTAGTAGGCGAGACAATCAAAATAACCACATTAGTCATATGTTTGCAGCCACGACGTGATTGGAATGTTCTTTTCAAAATTTAAGTCTGAGCCCTCCGTGATCAAAACATTCACTGTTTTGAATACGGATATGAAGTTATTTGTATTTAACTGTTTCTAACCGTTTGTTCTTGACGACTACAGGTGATTAAAGTAAATAAAGGCAGATTATTCCTCGGGGTTTATTTATTTTTTTAATTCAACTTTTATCCCGCTTTGTATTGTAATATTATTTATCGCGCTTATGTAATTATTGAAATGCTTAGAATAGGCAAACTTAGGATTAATTCATAGGTTAGTTTAAGATTTGAAACCCGTCGCTAGCTTATTTATTTGTAGGCCCGGTTAAATTCAAACTTAGAAACACTTCGCTAGTTATTTATTTTAGGCTCGTCACGCGTATTCAAGATTTTCAAAACAACTTTTGTCATCTTTTATTTGCTTTATTAATCATGCCGAATAAGTTTATCTTTTTATTATTATTTTTGCAACTCGATGATTTTCGAAAGATTCGCTTCTTTGGCGTTATAAATAATTTTGTTTCTACTCTCAATGGACAAATGCATATTTTTTCTCTACATGTATCTTTCTTTTTAAAAAAAGCATCATTTACTAATTATTTGCAAACATCTTTAACTTCATATATCAAACATGCATTTTTCTAGCAATAATTAACCTGAGTTTGACCGGATAACCGCAAGTTAGCGGATCTTAAAGGATGCCTAACCCCTTCCCTTTAGGATAATAAAGAACCCCTACCTAGAATCTCGCTAGTTTCGCAGACCTTAAAATTGGAGTTTACATTGCAGCATTAGTTTAATATTTAGGTGTCTTAATTCACCGTAAAAAATAATTAGGTGGCGACTCCTCAACCTTTTTTACCCAGGAATCACCGGACACGTCCGCGCTCCGCTTTGACCCGAGCCAGGTCGAAAAATGGGCGCGACAACTATAATGAGGAGGACGACAGACCCACTCACGATCTACTAAAGGGAAAGTAGCGTCGATATTGGTTCAAATCCAATTCGTGAGATAGCAGTGATCTTTAGCCAGTCATGGCCATAATGTGCTATTTTTTTTCCTCGGACTCATTGGAACCTTCTTTTTCCTCGCGAAAAATGGTTCATGTAAAGCAAACTAAGAGCGGGGAAGGAACTAAGGTGGGCATAAGCTCACCAATTAGGATGCATGATTGACGCATCTTTTTTTTTCAAATGATCAAGGCTTTTCCTTTTTTGTTGGGAGGGTAAACACTAGAGAAGGGCACCTGCTCTCCAATTTCTATTCTTTGTTATCTGTACCGAACTTATATGTTCCAAAAGGGGAGTGTCATTCTTTCAATTTAGTAGAGCGATAATCCAAATTTTAGAAGTATACTGGGGCCATTCTTCTAAGAAATAAGAAAAGTAGGGCAATAGTTGACTCTTCACACTTACCCCATCTCAGCTTTCATTGAAAATCTCGTCAATAAAATGATCAAAAACCACCTGGTCGAGTTTGTTTCTCCCTTCCTTTTGGTGTTTAGGATGTTCAGTTGGTCCGCCCTGCACCCCCCCCGAGTATATGCTTCAACAGGAATCACACAAGGATAGATTAGAAACCTCTGGTAAAATGCCCATCCATAACCCAGCAGATAAAATACATTACATAGTCGAGGGATTGGCGACTTACCCATTCAGTGACTTTGGCACTGGACGTTCCCAAAATGGGGACTATCGGGTAAATTCAATATAATAGACGCATGTTGGCATTCCAGCCTTCCTTCTCCTTTCAGGGCCTATCCAAAAGAGAATCCAGTACTTCTTGGTCGTGAATATCTGAACTGGTTGTTTACTGTTCAAGAATTCTTGTCTAGGCAGTTCATACCATCCATACATAGTGTTTTGATCTAAGATTTCAATTCTTCCGTGTTTCAGCAGTAACATATTCTTCCATGGAGCTAAGGTCCAAAATATGGAAGAAACAAGCTTTTCCACGACTCTACCACCCAGTCAATTCTGTTCCACTTAATCCCTCTTTCATGGCCACATATCTTTCCGGCTAATGAATGAGAACAATGGTAGAGTCAGGGGTGGCCCCAAAGCGGAATTGACCGGTGGTGCTTGGTCAAAGCTCCAGTAGGTAGCCACTCCCTTCTCAGAGAACCGTACGTGAGACTTTCGCCTCATACGGCTCCGTCCCGAGCTTCCGTCGTCGGCCTTGGCATTAAACCACTATCTATGCATGTATTTTCAGCCTGGACTGACGAATCTTTTACTTCTCGGGTGGTGTCAAATAATGGTGCTTGCGTTGCGGGAGATGCCCGCCTGTAGGGCCCGACCTGCATAGATGATGAAATCATCAAAGATTTGACCTTTTTGAACTCTGTCTGTAACTCACTAGAGGCTCGGAAAACAAAGAGAAGATGTGTGCGAACGAGATATCCAGCAACAAGAAGAAGGAAAAGGATTGAATAGAGGAACTCTCGAGCATTTGGCTATCTCAGATGTGTCGATATCAATGGTGACTCATTATGGGCGAGTCTTCGTCATCTTGAGGTTCGTGCGGTTGGTGATAGGACCCAGGCAACATAGAATGACCCAAATCTGGGGTTTCCCCGGCAATCCCACGCACAACAAATGCCGGTTCTAATGTCTGATGAGTCGACCAATTCATCTACCCTCATTTTTTGGCGTCCACTATTCAATTCCCGATCTTTTGAAGGTCAACTTCTAATGTAATAGCTTAAATAAGCATTTTCGAGAATCGGCCTCTATATTACCATAAATATACCTAACATATTCTAATACACCCCTCAAGTTGGAGCATGAGGGTCTCGAATGCCCAACTTGCTAAGTAAATATTCATGTTGCGATTTGCCCAAAACCTTTGTAAACACATCCACCCTTATTTTTATTATTATTACGTCATTTTTGTCCCTTATTTTGTTGAGAAGGGTCAAAAAAATTACCACCATTTGAAGAAGTTGCAATCATGGCGGAATTTGAAGTAGTTGAGGCCTTTTTAACCAAGCCCGATTCTTCAAGCACAAGCATGTACCTTGCTTGATAAAATTGTGGTAGATGATTACTTTGACGGATTAGAGTTCCCACGCCTCTATACGCATCGGTGAGACCGGCGACCAATTGCAAGACTAACTGTTATTAGTAACCGGTGAACCAACGTTTCTTAATTGATTTGCCAACACTTTGAGTCGTTGACAATATGTAGAAACATTAGGAAAATCCGCCATGTCAATGGTTGAGAACTCATGTTCCAATGTAACAGCGCGAGAGTTTTGGTTATCTTGAAAAATATCTCGCAAGCGTTCCCAAGCCGCCATGACTGTTGAATTCGGTTCCATTATCGTATGCCACAAGTCAGTGGAGATTGTTGCATAAATCCAACCAAGGACTGTGGCATCAAGTGTATCTCACAATTCCTTGTCTGCATCGGTTGTTACGTCTTTCCCGTTTCCATCTTTCGGAGGAATTATATGATGAAGAACTTTGTGAGCACGACAACATATTTTGAATAATTCCGCCCAAGTCGCATAATGAACGGTTTCTATTTCTAGTTTGATGGAAACACGTGTTTTGATGTTTGAGACAGCAATGGCAGGGTGAAAGGATGATTTGGATTCAGACATAATTGGTTGTGATGGAGGATAATCAATAATGGAGTAAGAAAAAAAAGTGATTTTTTTTCCGGCCAACTAGGGTTCTAGGGAGGAAGAGGACCAAAAAATTGGAAGAAAATAAAACTATTTTGGATCTTTCCTTAAGCTCTTGATACCATGTAAGACTTTGAAAATATTTTCCTCGATCTATTCATCCTAAAAGGGAACAATATATACCCAATATACATTTAATTAGGAAGAGTAAATCATGTCTAATCTTCTTAATCAATCCCTAATAATCTTCTACCTAATTAACATAATATTCCTAATTAACATTTTACTACTTACCATATATAAAATGATACTACACTAATACATATTCCTAATTAACATTTTACTACTTACCATATATAAAATGATACTACATTAATACATAATAATATTATTTAATAATATTCTAACAAATTTTAGTGTAAAAAGAGAACTACTGTAATTTTAAAAACTCAAACAACTTAATACTACAATTTCAAATCAACAATGTACCAAACATTAGATAGAAGTAAATATTCCACTTTGGAAATATGTAAGTACACATAATCCAATTCCAAAACTTTTTCCCAACAATGTACCAAACATTTGTTAGGTTTAACTAAATAGATAAGGAGTGATTATAAAATCAATGACTAATTTTAATTTTAAAATCCCAAGTAAGTACAATGAATTTAAGGTAAAAATATTACTATTAATTTTTTAAAAATAACAAATATTAAATTCTTAACCAATAATGTACAAAATATTAGATATCTGTAATAATCCATTTTTAGAAAAAAAAACTTGTAAATACACAAAATCCAATTTAGATTCCATTTGAGAATTTCTTAAAAAGGGTGGCCATGTTCACTGAATCTAACTAGCCAATAATCAGAACACAACACAATAAATTCTGACAAGCACAAATCCTATTATCCTATGTGACAATACCTAATTAGCTCAGTGTCAAATCATGTCCAGACACTATTTTAAAAAATTAAATAATTTAAACTGAGTTGATGGTTCAAGATTTGAAGGATATGTTTCTCTGTATTAAGTTAATATATACTACTGTAACTTAATTCACAATTAAATATTTTTAGACCTTTTAGTAAATTTCTAAACATATAAAAGAAGTTTAGACAAAAGTTATTGTATTCAGAATTCACGTGAATTTTAACATGCATAATTATCATTTTTAACGTATCAAGTTATATATACGTCCTCCTGTAATAATTTTGTTTGCACCATTACGTTATTTTTTACTTCTATAAGTAATCTGTTTTATTTTTAAAAATACATATCTTACACTTTAAAGAAGCTTATTAGAAATATTATTTGAGTGACATGATCGTATAAAAAATTATAACACTGACAGTATCTTCTATGCTCGGTCTGTAACATCTGAATGTAGAAGACGTTGTGATCTCGTAATTCATACAAAGTGGAGATTATATAATATTTGATACACAGTTATGTTCGTGCATTGAACTTAAACTATTAACATCAACAACAATAACAATAAACAATAACAAATCTACATGTGGGTTTTGGGGAGGATAGTGTGTACGTACACCTTATCCTACCTTGAAAGGTAGATGACTATTTTCGATAGATACTCGGCTCAGGTAAAAACATTTTAAAGCAGTTCAAAAAAAATAACGAGAGTGAAGCATGACAGAATACTAAAGAAAACATGATAACTCATTTTTAAAGGGCGAGACTAAATACAATAAAATAATAGGATAATAGAACTTAAACTATTAAAAATAAATAAAAAAGGCATCCTTTGAAACAACACGTGTGATGGTAACTCTCACGTACTTAGATCAGTTTGACAACGATGGTAATAACTTTATTATGTACCCTTTTGCATAAAAATCAATCTTTTTTTTGTATCTTTTCTGTGTACTGCTTTTATAACTCACATAGGAACCCCCGAAAACACTGAGTTCTTGCAGCCATGGCTGGAAGAAAAAGAAGGAAAATGAAGTTGTAAGTCTTTCAATGACTTGAATTTTAATTTGATTGAAATGACTTGAATTTTAATGAATTCTATATGGGTTCTTGATTTAGCTTATGGTTCTTGTTTTTGTTGTGTGGATCCAGTTTAGAGTTGAAAGGTGTGGTCTTTTTTCAAGTGAAATTCAGTGATTGAGTCCAAACAATTCCTTAGCAACCCCCCCACCCCCCAAAAAAAAATGCAAGAACCAAAAGGTGGAAAAGAAATTGAGTTGAAATGAAAAGGGTATGAGGTGTTTTCTTGATTTTCTTGTGGTTGAGGTGAAATTTGACACTTTTGGTGGATACCCAATTAGGGTTTATCAAGTTATAACTTGATCTGTTTATCTGAGTATTTAGGGATGTGCATTTGTTAACCATTTTGTACTTTTCAATTTAATCTGTTATTCTGAACATGTTCCAAATTCATGTTGATATGCACAACATTTCGATGTCTGTTTTAATCATGTTCGGCGGAACCCAACAACTTTGACTCAAGCTTTGTATTTGTGTTAAAAAGTTCATTTTACATAACAACAACATACTCAGTGTTTTCACACAAGTGGTATCTGGGGAAGGTAGGATGTATGCAGACATTAACCCCTACCTTTGTGAAGTAGAGGGGTTGTTTCGGATAGACCCTCGACTTAAAAGGAACGTAACCGATGCTGGATTGTAAGGAAAGTAAGACAACAAAATATCAAGATACAAAACAGATGAAGCAACAAATAAAAATTCATCTTACATGTACAAAATAATCTATCAAGAACCCAGTAAGCAAAATAGAATTAAATCCAAAACATTCTGCTGTATTGAGTAAATTCTCACATGAGAAAGAAAACATCAAAAGACGACAAATGACATATCCTTAACCAATAATTACAGGTGACTTTCAGCATCAAAATCCACAACATTCTGCTTTTCAGAGTAAATTCTCACACAAAAAGGAAACATTAAAAGACGACAAATGATATATGTTTAATCGGATACTTACCGGTGACTTGCAGCATTAAAATCCAAAACATTCTGCCTTTTTTTTGCACGCAAAGGACAACAGCAAAGGAGTTCTCATTACTGGTGGCTTTCAGCATTGAATCTAAAAAATACTGCTTTTATAGTAACTTTTCACACGCAAAGGACAAAATCAAAGCCGACATATCCTAAATCATCCAAACAACTGGACATACATACGTCGTCTTTTGATGGTTTCGTGTGAGAATTTACTCTAAAAGCAGAATGTTTTGGATTTTAATGTGAAAGTCACAGGTAATTATCTGATTAATGATATATCATTTTAATGGATGTGTGGCATACAAGGAGAGATATGATTAGAAATGAAGATATCAGACACAAAGTGGGAGTGACCTCGGTGGAGGATAAGATGCGAGGTTGAGATGGTTCAGGAATGTACAGAGGAGAGACACAGATGTCCCAGTGTGAGAGGTTGGCTATGGACGGGTTCAGAAGGGGTAGAGGTAGGCCGAAGAAGTATTGGGGAGAAGCGATTAGACGGGATATGACGCAGGTGCAACTTACTAAGGACATGACCTTAGATAGGGGGTTGTGGAGGACACGGATTAGGGTAGTAGGTAGTCGAGCGTAGTCCTACTTACGCTTACAAAATGATAGTTGTAGTGTTATTACTGTAGGCCCGATTAGCCTATCACACTTATAGGCACATTATTGCTATATAGTCCCTTGTAGTTTGATTTCTGCTGCTATGTGTTCCCTAGTGTACTTTGTTGATATTATTTATCTAAGTTAGCTACTGCTTCTTCCTGCCAGAATGCGCTACCATGACGTATTCGATTTTGTTATCATCATGTTTATATTGGTTTAATTTCTTGTCTGGGTCTGACCGTTTCTCGTGTTGTTGTGCTTGCTTCACTTGTGATTATGCTTTGTCTTGAGCCGAGGGTCTTCCTGAAACAACCGCTCTATCTACCAAGGTAAAGGTAAGGTTTGTGTACACTCTACCCTCCCCAGACCCCACATTGTGGGATTTCACTGGGTATATTGTTGTTGTTGTTGTCTTTTGATGTTTTCCTTTTCGTGTGAGAATTTACTCTAAACCACATGTTTTTTTTTGGATTTTAGTTGTGAAAGTCACCGGTAATTATCTGATTAATCATACGTCATTTGTTGTCCTTTGATGTTTTCTTTTGCGATTGAGAATTTACTCTAAAAAACAGAATGTTTTGGATTTTGATGCTCAAAGTCACCTGTAATTATCTGACCAAGTATATGTCGTTTGTCGTCTTTTGATGTGTTCCTTCTCGTGTGAGAATTTACTCTAAAAAGCAGAATTTTTTGGATTTAATGCAATCTGATTTAGGATTTGTTGTCCTTTGCGTGTGAGAAGTTGCTCTAAAAGCAGAACGTTCTGGACTTTATTGCTGAAAGCCAACAGTATCTATCTGAATTTCGGCCAAGCTTCCAAATCTGCGTATTTTAAAAAGTGCTTTTACCAGAACCGCTTTTCAAAAAAGTACTTTTGGAGAGGCAATTGTGTTTGGCTAATCAATTTGAAGTACACTTTTTCCAATATTAGAGCAATAATTTGTGCTTGTTTAAGGTTCCAAAAGTGTTTCCGAGAATGAACTATTTTTTAAGCTTCTTAAAAACAACTTCTACTACTACCCAAAATCACTTATTTTTTCCCTAAAAGCTTCGCCACACACCTCAACTTTATAAAATAAGCACTTTTGGCACTTCTCGCATCCCAAAAACTTGGCCAAATGGGCTATAAATCTTGCTAAGGCTCTTAAGGGGAACGGCCTCATCTGGCACGTTTACACGTGGTGACACATTTGGATTATATTCTTGTTTCCTTTTATTCTATTTTGGTGAAATTTGGGAGAAGGTGGTGGCCGGGTGGAAGTGGAAGTGGAGATAATGTGTGCATTATATTTTGTGCATAACCTTAACTTTAAGGGTTCAGTATCAGTATTTACTTCTCTATTTCACTATCCATTTTTGAAACTAAAGATAACTTTCATGTTTCTAGTTTAGCTACGACAGCTCCAAATAATGGCGGTGGTTCGGCCGAGGAGCGTGAAGGAGCTGATGAGCAAAACTCATTGTTTTGTGTACCGATTGAAATTCTAGAACAGATTCTCTCCCGGTTAAACTTGAAGGAAAACATCCGTGCTTCTGCTGTTTGCAAGAAATGGCTTGCTGCCTCGATTTCCGTGCGAGTCGCGAATAAAGCGCCTTGGCTTATGTTTTTCCCGAAATTCGGTGACTTGGTTGAATTCTACGACCCTTCGGTAAGGCAAACTTATTCGATCGAGTTACCAGAGTTATGTGGCTCGAGGCTTTGTTATGCCAAAGATGGCTGGTTGCTGTTATACAAACCGAGAACTTTACGTGTATTTTTCTTCAATCCGTATACGAAGAACGTGATCAATTTGCCAAGACTAGAATTAACATACCAGATAGTGGCTTTTTCTGAAGCTCCGACTTCTCCTGACTGTATCCTTTTCACAGTTAAGCATATCAGCCCGACTTTGGTTGCAATTAGCACGTGTCAACCGGGGGCCACCGAATGGACGACCGCCAATTACCAAAACCGTTTGCCATTTGTTAGCAGCATTTGGAATAAGTTAGTTTTCTGCAACGGTTTGTTTTATTGTTTGAGTCTTACTGGCTGGTTGGGAGTTTATGATCCCGAAGAACGTAGTTGGCTTGTTTGTGTGGTCCCGCCTCCAAGGTGCCCAGAGAACTTTTTCGTGAAGAATTGGTGGAAAGGAAAATTCATGGCGGAGCACAACGGAGATATCTATGTGATATACACCTGCTTGACTGCAAATCCGGTGATATATAAGTTAGACCAAATAAATAAAATTTGGGTGGAGATGCAAACTTTAGGTGGTTTGACGCTTTTTGCGAGTTTTCTTTCGTCTCAAGCAAGAATAGATATTCTTGGGGTGATGAGAAATAGTATTTATTTTTCTAAAGTTCGGTTTTATGGAAGGCGTTGCATATCGTATTCCCTCGATCACGATAGATACTACCCGCGGAAGCAGTGTTATGATTGGGGAGAACAAGATCCTTTCGAGAGCATTTGGATTGATCCACCGGAGGACCTTTCGATCTTTGCCTGAAAAGATTTGTGACAAAGGTATCTTTTCTGTTAGATTGTTGGTTTTTCTAGTTGTGAGGTTTGAATGTGAGAATATCTTTTCGTGACTGAAATAATGAACTGTTTATATTTGTTTGGGAGAATAGCAATTTGGTCCCTCAATTATTGGTAAATTCTGATTTTAGTCCTTGTGATATATGACTCGAACACATTTGACCTTCAATTAACTAAAATGTGTGCTTTTGGTCCCTTTACGTAGAAAATATGTTGTATTTGGATTATTTTTAGAAGTATATTACTCTTAAATATGGAGTAACAATACAAGTTTAAACATAATACATGGGTAATTAAACGATTAATAATTCTAATTTGTGAATATTCATAAGCAAAGGGATCAAACTTGTTCATTTCAAGTATTTGAAGGTTAAATGTGCTTAGACGGATATCATAAGGATTAAAGTTAGAATTTACCAATAACTGAGGGACCAAAAGTGCTATTAACCCTATTTGTTTTTAGTTCTCTTATATTCTGTAGTAACTAGTAACTATAACAGCACGGCATGGCTAAGAAAGGACTTGTAACGCATATGTATTCAATCTTTAAGGATGTTCGAGGAAGAAGTTGATTTTAAGATTAGTATGATAGCTAAGTGTCCTTTTTGTCGGGTTAAAACCAATTTCTATTTAACTAGATGATCTCTTGTACAAGTGTCATTTTTACTTTATCGCTATACTGCAAGGTTTCCCTTATCCAAATGCATCTTAGACTGTGCATCCCACTTAAATATTGATCATATGACCTTAGTTCCTCCATAACATCTTGCGACCAAATGATTTCACCATTTGACAAAGTACATAATATTAGATAATACTGAGTTTATGATGAACCTCGGGTTTCTAACTGAAAAGTTCCAAGACACATCAAGTTTAAGATATTTAAGGTGCTATAGCTCTAGTTAATTGTATATCCCAATTAAAAGGATCCCAAAGCTCCAACTTATTTTGGATCCTTTTTTTTTTACAAAACCAGTTCCAGTATACTGTATTAATAAATCATCAGCACAAATTTTGTGCCGGAAGCCAAAAATTGGGAGTTACAAAAACATCCTTGTTCTCTTACAAGGAATCTATCACATCTAAAATTGAATCCAAACCATTGACATATTCTGATATTTACACCAAAACCACAAGAAGAACACAATCCATCTTGATTCTGTCTAGAACTGCATGTATCTTCAAAACATCCATAGAACCATAATGATGATTTTCACCTTTCTAGTCATCTAGAACCCTTCTTTTTCATACTTTTCCGATATCACGTTAATCCACAATGCTTGGTCTTCCTTTATAAGTCTTCATAACCATTTCATTAGCAGACATTTGTTGTGCTTTCTCAAGTTTCTTGTTTGCTGATGGGCAAGGTCTTCCTCTTAACTAAATCAAACCTCTTTTTTCTTTATTTCCTTGCCGTGGGAAGTTTCTTCTCAAACCATTCAACCTCTTTTCCACACTTGCAGGTAGAGAAGATAAAGACATCATGTAAGTTGGAAGAGCATCTAATACAGAATTAATGAGTACGACTAATCTCCCACTCTACCTCCCAAAGATATGTAATGTGATTTCCATAGTACCAACTTCTTCTCAAATTTTTCCAAGACTCCAATCCAAATGTCTCTGGAATTGCTTCTAGCTCTCAAAGGCATCCCTAGATAGGTTATTGGGATCTCACCTATTTCCCCTCCCAATATGTCTGTCAGATGCTGAATGTTTGGCACTACATTAACAGGAAAAATCTGATTTTTCCTCCTGTTGATGTGGAGCCCAGAAATTACCTCAAACAAGATTAAAGTGATCCATATGTATTTGAATTGACACTCCTTAAACTTCACAGAATATCAAGGTGTTGTCTGCATATTGTAGCTGCCAGCTTTGACTATTTGTCACATTGAAACCCCTTATCCAGTCCATGATTTCTCTTCTTGGCACTCTTAACAAGTGAGCTGCGTCATGTTCTTCAAATTCTTCAACCTACACTATAATTGGCAAAAACAACATGTTCTTATATTAAAGTACTTACACTCGTATCAAATCCGTCCACATAAACGAGTTTGTGTAACATTTGGGGTGACCTATAGTTTTGAATACGGGTTCAATTGAATCCAACATCTTTAGCTTATAACATGTATGGAAATCCTGAAAATTGTCAGAAACCATAGGTTAACTCGGAGACGAAAACTAAATTCTGTGCTAATGCTACTGGATGGTGAATTAAGATTGGCTATGATTTCTGCTATTCTTTGACAAAATTAGTTACATCCACTTCATTGCATCTCGGAGATTAGAGACGTCAGTGTCAGGTTGATGGATTGCTATAAAATCCATGCTTGAATGAAATTCAACAACCACCACGCCTCAGTCCCAAACAAGTTGGGGTCGGCTACATGAATCCCTACTTCTCCATGCTCGTATGAAATGACTTTTTAAATATTCTTATATCGTCTTTTGTCCACTATTTCTTCATATTCGAGACTACTATCTACTAACTTCTGAGGAATCATCTCTTTCAGGGCCTCAATTACAAGGTCCGATCTTCAAACAACTTCATCAACCAGCTGCAGAGTAGTAAGAAAGTGAAACCGATGATTCCGATGTATCGCGAAATGTTGTCAAAGTTTGGAGGCATGATAAAGAGTAGGGCTCTAATCATGTTGTCTGTCAATTCTATAGTGCTTTATTAAGTTGTCATTTAAAGATTTTCTTTCAGTGGTTAGGAAGTGTTCTTCCTTTGTGTAGATAACTTTTTAGTTAATGTTGTAGTTGAATTTGTAGAAGTTTTATTCAAGCTGACGACTAATAAGAACATTAGGTACTTCTATCTTCAGATTCTTATTATCTTTCTGAAATTGTGTTATGTTTTGAAGGGGGAGCCTTCGAGCAACTGTAAAGTTGTCTCCATGTCATCTATAGGTCACGGGTTCGAGTCGTGGAAGTAGCCACTAATGCTTGCATTAGGATAGGTTGTCTACATCACACCCCTTTGGGTGCGGCCCTTCCTCGGACCCTGCTAACGCGGGATGCTTTGTGCACCGGGCTGCCCCTTTTCTTTTCCTTTTTTTTTAGAATGTTTTGTTTTATATCCTTCCTATAGACATGTTCTTCTTGCATCGGATGAAATATGTTGCTCGGATCCTTCAAAGATGATGTTGGAACCATATCGCATCCGACACACCTTCGACATTTTTGGAGGATCAAGCAACATGGCAGGTGACTCTTCTTTGGTGACCTATGTTGCTCGGATCCTCCAAAAATGGCGTTGCACCAATTGGATCCTCCAAAAGCTACCAGAAAACGCATAGCTTTTGAAAGATCCACCACATACCATTGACATTGTTGGAGGATCCAAGCAACATAGCCGGTGACTTTCGAAATTTATTAGATAGTTGTGCTTGTGCTGGCTTTCATACAGTTTGTTTAACATCTAAAACTCAATATTTTCCCTAAAAATTCTCTAAAATTCTCTACTAGTTTCTTTTGTAGGCTGCTGCCATTTCATTACCTATGTAGTTAGAGGGTTATGTCAACAATATTTTTGTGGGTGTTTCTGCTTTTTTGATCAACAATAATTTATTCTAGTCTGTAATGATGAAAGGTATTGCTGGCCCTATGTTAGTTTGATGCTTGAAAATGAATTGAACTCTTGGAAAGTATTGACAAATACTTAACTAAGGGGTCGTTTGGCTACATGTATAAGCGAAAATAATCTGTGGGTAAAATGCATGCTTATTTTATCCGTGTTTTGACTGAACTTTTGATTCTGATGTAAGCAATCGCTTAATTTTTTAAACCATAATCGTAGTATTTTTTTTTTATATTATATCTTGTGTATTTCAATTTTTGTATATTCATCAAATAATGCCTTCATTATTTAATCTCCATATTATAATTATCTCATTATAATCTCAATATAACTTGTTCACAAACCAAACGAGCATTAAGACTATGACTTAGCAATCCCTGAAGTTGGTGAAATACGTTCCGGTATGATTAAAAAAAAACAGTGGTTAGACACGTTAGTCATTACATGTGCGGGTGAAAATAACAAATAACTATTGAAATAATTGAGGTGTACACAAATTAAACCCCAACACCACCATTTTTTTTTAGTAAAAAGATATTCTTATTGAGCGTACCAATTTACCAAAAAAAAAAAGAAGGGAAAAGATCAAAAATAAAATTTAATTCTTTTTTACTTAAAGAGGGGAACAGAGTTCGTGAAAAGGGGACCATAGATGAGTCAATTCTTTAAAAAGGCTACAGATACATCAGTCAAATAACTTAAAAAATTCTCATCGTCAGTACTCGTAAATATTGTGCTTAAAACATTGATGGCCCTCGTTTACACCTAATATGGGTTGTAACGGGAACGCCCTAGTCCACCATTGTCACCCCGCCTTCCACCACTTGAACCTCCTCCTCCGCCACTACGTCCACCTCGTGATGCTGGAGGTGGGGAATGCATAAGTCCTGGTTGTTGCCTGAGACACAAAAGAGAAATCAGAAACAATACAGTGAAAACAAGTTAACAACCATGAAGCATTTGCAAAGCACTTCTGATTGTGAACTACCTATTTTTTTTAATGTACAGGAACTTACTTAAACACCCTATTACTGATACCTATGTTGCTCAGACTCTCCAGAAATGTTGTCGCACACGTCGGATCCTCTAAAATGCACTACCTTTAGAGGATCAGACACGTACCCATTGACATTTGAAGAGTCCGAGCAATATAGACTGATACTATAGTATCTAATGCTTCATTTAGAGGTTCAGCAACATTATATATGGAGTGCATGTATTTTCTCTTAGAAGAATCTATATGCATTAATGGTCCTCTATTTCTTGAATATCAGCCATGACTCGTGATAAATGGGGCCCTGAAATTGCAGAAACTTATAAGTAGCTTTGGTCCTGGACACAAGTTTTCCTTTACATCATGAAATCAGATTGGACATTTCCATTATAATCACGCTTAGAAAAGCAATTGCTATAGACAAGTTGTACTTACAGGACATATCCGATCCTTCCATCAGGTAAAAGCATCGGCATCATTGCCAAGCCACCAGGCAAGCCAGCAGGTGTAGCTCCTCTTCCGTAGACCATTGGCTGTGAAGTGACAGCAACAAGTGTTAGAAAAGCTGCAGATTCACAAATCTAGCTGACCACAAGCTATACACTTGAGGATGACAATAGAAGGCCCGTGAATTCATCTACTTGGATTAACTAACACTGAATTCTCAAAGTATATAATATTAACTTCAGCATATGTAATATTTAACACATCGGAACAGGTTATCTCCTCAAAGTTTTCACTTTACATATTGGACATAATTAGCAACATTATTTAGATGGTTAATCATATTCATTAATAGAAATCATGCAGAACTTGCCACAAAAATGAATAACAGACCCTAGCTATTGAATGCATGCTTACAAGCTACAAATCATTGGAAAACCAATTGTAAGATTATTATTTTTATATGGAAAAATCCTTGAGGGCTAGTAGCACACAGTTCTCAACTCAATGGATAATGGGTCCGTCCCTCTATACTTCTTCACTAGGTTCAAACCCGTGACATGCACCTAACCGACACATCACGTGATGCGCTCTCCACTAGAAAACAAATGTCAAAATAATCCGAACAACGAATTTCTTTGTTTTCTGTTTTTGGGGGTGGGTGGGTTTAAGTATCCAATAACAACAACATACTCAGTGTAATCTCACAAGTGGAGTCTAAGGAGGATAGGATGTACGCAAACATTACTCATACCTTTACAGGGTAGAGAGGATGTTTCCAATAGATCATCGGCTCAAAAGAAAAGAAAAGAAGAATTCAAAGCAGGGTTGCGGTGGGGGATAAGTATCCATCACTGAATATTATGTATCAAGAACAGTAAGTCCACCTTTAAGAATCTACTTATTTGATGCTAAGTTAATATTAAGGTGCATTGAGAAAAGGGTTGGTTGTAATTTCTGAAGTAAAATACTAGGATTTGCTACGAAATAATGTGTATTCAACCCAAAATCTTAAGGAAACGGGTGGAGTGGCTCAAGACACTATAAACCCGTTTGGAAACCCTTGCACAACCAATGAGGGATAAGTGTAGCATTCGCTGATACCCTCCCCCACGTGTAACCAATTATATGGTTTAACATGGATTTGATTTTCTCCCTTTCCCTCCCTTTTTTATAGTAGAGAGGACAAAGGAGGCTCAATGGGGTTGGGTCTGGACTCTAGAAGGACACAGGTTAAGACTCAACAGGCTACTGAATGGGCCTGGAGCCATGTAAAAGGCTCGATGGGCTGAATGAAGCCCAAAGCATCTCCATGGACTGATTTGAGAGAGAAGCTCAGATGATAGGGCATGAGAGAAACCGATTGTGCAACCGATCGCACCAAATTTTGGCTCTAATACCATGTGAAATAATTTATCATACAATCCAAAATCTTAAGGCAATAGGTGGAGGGGCCCAGGATATTATAAAGCCCTTCTGGAAATCCCTGCATAACCGATGAGTAATGAGTGTAACATTCTCCAACAGAAATTGATCACATCTGACAAAAAGTCAAAAATAGAACAGATAGAGATGATTTTGTCATGTACTAAGCTAACCTCCAAAAGCAACGTACATGGTTCAACAATATGATCATTAAAGGTGAGAAAGAAACAAAGTAGACCTAAAATCACGTGGAGCAAAGTTGTCTAAAAATGCCTTTTTGAAGGTTAAGATTAAGTAGCCTCAAAATCCCTATAAATTCTCGAGATCAATGTAAACTTAGTTAAGAACATAACACAAGAAAAAAACACTACAAATGCAAATGATACATATAACAGTTATTAACTCATCGGGATTAAGACTCGGTTCGTACACTTCAACAATGCCTAGGTACTATTCTGGAGTCTTTCCTTTGGCAGACACTCACATATCTCCATGTAGGGGAAAATATAGCTCTCGAAATATCTATTTTTAGAAGACAAAATGTAGTATTAGAATGTAATGACCTAAATATATCATAATTTATGCAGAGGGTACATATAGACAGACCCAACTAATATTAGATTAAAGCATAGTAGATTTATTCAGCATCAAAAACATGAAAAAGCTCTTACTTGGCCAACACCTGGACCACCGTATCCAGCACCTAGAGCACCATAGGGAGCTCCCATCATTCCATAACCAATACGAGGAGGGTAAGTTGGAAGTGTGGGTCCCTTTTGTGAGCTTGATCCTCCCGAAGATTTCTGATCTGCCTGAGGTTTTGCAAGTGAACACTCCAGAATTTTCCCTGATCCAATAAGAGAAGTAATGCATCAGTGTCAACATACATTTTGTTGTATGAAGTGAACTCCAATCCAAAGAAAGAAGTAGGAAACAGATTTACCATCTATCTCATATTTCTCAGTGTTCTTCAAGGCCTTCATAGCACTTGACCTCTCAGCAAAGTGAACAAAGCCATATCTGCTCTGTTCTTGTCCTGGTTTAGCTGGAGGAAGAACTACCTTCGTAATTTTCCCGTGATGTTCAAACAACTCTTTTAGCCTGTCTTGGTTAATTTGTTTGGGTAAGTTCTTCACATACACTGCTTTAACCTATAGAGTTCCAAAGGAAACAAAAGATGCTTACATTACAGTTTCACATCTTCAGACATTTGTCAATTAACCAAGCTGGACCATAATGGGCAGTGTTTTATGCACCAAGCAATAAACCATTCTTAAGGAAATATAGCTACTTGGCAGTAGTCCAACTTATCATAAGATACCCTAGATGCAATACTAAGCAAAGCAACAATCCATACTGTATGTTAATCAGTTGGAACTCCAGCAATGTTTCTTTGATTTCTTAGTCCATTCTGTTTTGAGGGGTGGGGAAGGGGGGAGTGGAGCAAGAGATAAAATGTTCAGAGGTATTCCTTGTCAGAAAGAGACTAAAATTACCATATGTTCGAGTATCTTATGAAAAAAAAAGGGCAGGGCAGCCCGGTACACTAAGCTCCCGCTATGCGCGGGGTCCGGGGAAGGGCCGGACCACAAGGGTCTATTGTACGCAGCCTTTTTTTTAATCTTATGAAAGGAAAAATAAATTTGCCCCAAGAGTAGAACCTGTGAAGAAGCAGCAGTTTCAGCATTTTTGGGATCTGCCCAGCTAACAGTTGGTGCATTATCATCAAGCTTAAAGTCCGAATTTGACATTTTTTGCCTTGAATACTCTGCGCATGCATTATTGTAATATTCTATAAAAGCAAATCCACGATTTCTACCGGAGTTCTGAGGATCCTGTATCATAGGAATTAGAGCAAAAAGTTAAAGCGTGAAAGATGGTTTTTTTTGCATATACAGAGGGAAGAATTTGATTTTTTGGTTTTTTATTTTTTTAAAAAGAGGGAAGAACTTCATCTTCTCTCCATGAATAACGGGATATAAGTGGAAGAGTAACTAACATGGAGCTGCATATGTACAGCTAATGACAACAAAGAACTGTACCAAAGGGTTGAGAAAATGGACTAACTAAACATATGTCAAAAAAGATCCAGCTCCTACCTTCACTAACTCAACAGTAATAACTCCGGGCCCTACGTTCGTTACAGCTGTCCTCATATCTTCCTCCCCCCAATTTCTAGGAACATTACCAATGAATAATCGATGTTTAGCTTGAGCTTCAGAACATTTTACCCTTTTCCCCTGATATAGAAGCAGCTGTGTTAGAGAATCCAAAGAGTTGAAACAAGCAAATAGATGGATTACCATCCACTCACAGAAATGCACATCAGGGCTGTAAACCTTTTAATAAATGATTGACAAAACTAGGCAAGATGAAAGATAACAGAAGAGTACAGAACCAGTAAAGGAAATTAGCATTTTGCATACCTTAAGCTCAGTGTTGTTGAGCTCTTTTATAGCATTTGATGCCAATTCCTTGTTTCTGTAGGTAACAAATGCATATCCTTTGTTCTGAGTTGTGTCCTTCCCTTTCATTATTCTTACCTGACATTTTCATGCATGTCATCTAAGTAAAATCAGGGATACCAATGAAAAATAGCTAATGAACAGGAAAAAGAATTTACCTCTGTAACTTCTCCAATTGTTTCACAAAACTCCCTCACAGCTGCCTCAGAAACATCTTGAGTAATACCACCTATGTACACTTCTGAACCATGAGGAGGAAGGGCGAGGAGTTCAGCATGCTTTTTCTCCACATCCTCAGCATCGACTTTCATTTTTTCTTCATCAGATCCATCACTTTCATTTTCCTCCTCCTCTTCTTCTTCTTCTTCCACCTCCTCCTCTACCTCCTCTTCTTCTTCCTCTTCCATTTCCACCTCTTCTTCTACTTCTTCATACTCAATCTCTTCCTCTTCTTCATTATCCCCTTCAAAGTCTATCTGCTCTTCAGTCTCAACAGGCTTCTCAGGTTCAGACTTAGTATCTGCAGCACTGGCCCTTGTTCTCGGCATCTTATATTTCTAGGAAGATAAGCTGGAGCTGCAACTCTGATGGAACCACAGAAGCCGAAAGCATTTGCAAAAGAAAGAAGAAAATTGTGGACAGGCTGAACCAAAAAGAAAGGCCAAGAGGATTTCCAGAGTAAAGAATATCTCAATTGAACTTGTTCCATGAGAAATGGCCAAGGAGTTCCAATGTCAATTTTCAGTAAAAAGGCTGACTAAATTTTACCAATACAAACAAAGACAGGCAAGAGAAGAACACTGAATGACTATCAAGAGGGTAATATCCTCCATCAGGTGCAAAAACAATGAACCAATGAATTCCTTAAAAGGTAGATACTGATTGATTTCTGAAGGAATGTCAGCCTTTAGTTTATAACAATTAGGACCAATGCATTCATAACAATGGAACAAGGAAAAGAAAGAAAATAAAAAGAAAACAAGGAAAGAGAAAAAGAGAGAGAACAGAGGAGATTATGAAAGGCTCAATCTATCCCCAGGCAATAGCAGGGAAAATAGAATGCTAAACGGAATGGTCATCAAGGTTTTGATCCCACCAGACCCATCCCCATAAAACATAATTCCAGTTCCAAATTACATGTCCCATTCTGTAAGTGAGACCTCCCTGCAGTAAATTAATGGACATACAGTGAATGTACTGATAGAGGAGCAACCTCGACTGCACTTTTTAGAAAACCATTGCTCAATATCAGAACAGTCCGCAAGTCGTTTTACTAGCCATTAGAGCTAAAACTTGACCTCAAGAAGCAGATTAGTTCATATCTAGATCAATCATAAGTCTAGTCAGTCTCTTAATGATGTTAGACTTTGAATATTAATTAGTAAGCAAATCTGATAGCTGACACTCACGATCTTGGAATAAACAGTTAAAAAGGAGATCAACCATAGATGCATCACTTGTATAACTTAGAAATACACATTATAACTGTCCTTTTTTGGGAGGGGTAGTGGACAATCCAAATATTCCATTGACGCGAATTTCGCTAGTTTGGCACAATAAGTCCGTTTGCAAAGTCAAGACCAGTTCAAAAAACTCAGCCACTGATCACTGAGTTTCTTTCTCCAACTACATTTTCTAGCGGAAAGCACACAAGGAGAGCTCAAAACTACATTTCTTCCACTACATTAAACCTAAGCTTTTTTTAATAGAAATCAAAACCATTACTCGAAATTCCAACTTCCAAAACATAATTATTATCTCCCAAGTTCATTAGCATCACCATCATGCAGTCTTAACTAATTCACCACTGATTTCTTTATTTCTAAAAGATTCAAAAAATACAAAATCCATGACACAATCTGCATGATAACAAGTCGCAGGTACCCAGTGGAAAATAAAGGCGCGTGCAAGATGGCCCCAACTCTACCATTATCATAAAAAAGCTCCTTCATGATAACTTTTCCACATTCCTAGACCAAGCACAGAGCAGAATAGCTTGATATTGTTTACTCCCCTCCTTTTCCACAAGAAAAATCTAGTTCAAATCAAAGTTAAAACATTGAGCTTTAGGAAGATGCTTTAACTTAAAACCAAGAATTATTTCAGTTGGCTATGCATCCTGGAAACTCAATTCCAGCACTCTTCCCCAACATGAACCTTTCAACGATGACAATAACCCGCCATTAACCAACTTAACACCTAGTGCTCCAACTTCCACCAGTCAGCAAAATGACCCACAACTATTTTTTCCTCCTTTTTTTGTTTTTTTTCTATAGGTATAAAAAAGGGAAATTCTCAAAAATATAAATCCCAACATAAAATATTACGCCACGTAGCCCATTATACAATATTATACAACATTATACCTGGGGATAGCATTATACATAATGTATCACCCACGAATATGGGCGCTAAACAGGGTAACAAACTCAAAATATGGGCTACGTGGCGTAAATATTTTCTCCCAGTAGACAACAACACACCCAATGTAGTAGTCTAGGGAGGGTAGGATGTACGTAGAACTTACCTCTCCCCATAGAGAGCTGTTTTCGATAGACCCTTGGCTCGAAAAAAACCACATTTATTGCTCTACAATCTCAATATATTCTCCCATTTAACCTATGGAGCTGAAAACTCAAGCTTTTTAAGGAAAACAAAATATCAATAGAAATCTACGGGCCATTGCACACAGATCTATATAAAAGCAAAAATAACCCAACTATTCGAAACATTCCCAGTTACATTGCATGAAAACGTAACAAATCTAATCCAAATAAACCCCAAAAAAGGGGTCACCAAAAATGTTGAATTGTATAAATAAATAAATAACATAATAAAACACAATAAGTACTACAAAATAGGGGGGGGGGGGAAATGAAAAGAAATTGTTACCAAGAGATGAATTGAGAACCCTTTTGTTTTCTTCAAAGCGAAATTGACAGCTCAAAGTAAATTTATAAACCCTAGATTGACGAACCAGCTGGATTTTGGTTTAGGGTTTTGAGATTTGGGGATATATTTTTTTACGTATTGACAATTTTATCCTTATACTTCCTTTGTCCTTTGCGCTATCTAGAAGGATATTTGTGTCATTGCAAATCAAGTATTAACATGTGGGGACATGAGGATAATTTATAGATTTATATACTGAATAATAGACAAAAAAAAAAATTGTTTTGTTTTTCTACCATATTTGGTAATTACTTTGAAATCTGACTAATTTGAATTTGGGCAGGAAATTTTTATTTTGCAATAGAAGCACCAAGACGCCTTCATTAACCCATTATACAGAAAAAAGCGGTATTATCAATTATTTGTTGCATAAATAATAATTTTCAAATTAAAATTTTAGAAAGAAAATTATACGTGAAGAATGTTCTTGACTCATGCTATATTTCATTAGTTATCAAGTACTAATAATAACATTACTTGATAAAATGTGCAAAATTGGTACCCCTTTTTAATGATAGGCGAATTTTCGAGAACCCTTCTAAAGTTGAGACTTGAGAGTGTACTTTTTTATCATAAAAAGTTTTAAATTTGTGCGTGGTTTTAAAAAAAGAGTTTAATTTCTTGAAAATAAATTACCAAAAATAAAAAATAAACTACCACAATAACGATAATTTTGCGAGTTGCTAAAATGAGAGATAATAGTGCAAAAGCAATTTAGATTTATATTACTTGGAGTTAGAGGGAGAAACTCAATGAGCCGCAAGGGAGGCTCAGTTGATTGAGCATGGTAATTTCATAATTGAGGTCTCAGGTTCGAAAACTCCTACCTACTACAGCAGGGGATTTACCTCTAGGTCGAGCTCGTCGCGTGGGGCTTGTCTAGTGCGGGGTTATCCCTTTTGTGTGGGTTGCTGACTATTACACTTTATAAGTGCACCTGAGCGTCTTTGCCCCAATAACAGAAAACTTGTACAATGGGGATCTCTTATATGTGTTAGTTTTCTTTTTCTACTCAGTGAAATAGTGGAGGATGCGGATTACAATAGAAGGTTAGTAGGTAGTAGAGTGTTGCTCATGTACTTTCATATACTGGTAGGCGTAGTATTTCTTTTTGTGTGATTTCTTGTCCTTCTATTTCTGTTACTATCTATTGTCACATATACTTTGATTATCGTATTAGTTTATTAAAGTTACTGTTACTTTCTCCATAATCCTTATCTATAGTATTGTGTCATGACTGCTTTACTTTTGTTAATCCTTGTTTGACCTTCTTTGTCATGTTTTCTCTTGAGCCGATAGTCTTTTGGAAACAACATCTCTATCTTCCAAGATAAAGACAAGGTATGCACACACTTTAATCTCTCAAGACCCCATTTGTGAAATTACACTAGGTATGTTGTTGTTGAAGTAGTGGTTATATGTTGTTCCTATAACTTGTTGAAAATGCGCACCACAGCCAAGTTAAGAGTAGTTTGTTTTGTGCATGAATTTAGAGGCGGCAAAATTGGCTCAAGTCGTATGTTAAAATCCATTTTGTAGGATTTATGAGAACAATATACACCACTTTTTTTGTGTGTGTGTAAGTCATATTTTTGTATTTATATGGCCCTAAAATGGGTTAATTGGATCCTTTACAATTTAAATAGAAAAATTATTTTTAAATTTTTTGTGTATGTTAATTTTAAATATCTTATCTACAAAAATAATTATCACTTATAAAAAAACACAAATTTGTGTTTAAAAAAAAAGGCTTAAAACCAATTAACCGTTTTTACTCCGAGTCATTCCAATATATGTGGCGTTATTCTATTCCTATCTAACTTTCAGGAATTCTAAGAATTCAAATTCATTAAATAATTTAAATTCAAAAATTTGACGTGATATTTCTCTAATAAAACTTTTTAACATTTACTCCCTCTGTTTAAATTTATGTGGCAAAATTCAAATTTTGAGATTTAAACAGTTTAATTTTGACTGTGAATTTGGCCGATGAATCTTTAATTTTTTTGAAATAAAACTACATATTTGAAATATAATTTTCTGGGCCAAGCTTGCCGTCCTCTGGCCCATGGGCCATGACTAAGGATTTTATTGTTGGGCCTAAAATTAGGATTTTGATTTTCTCAATTAATCCCTTTTGAGGCCATTGTTTATATTTATCCCTTTTTTAAAAATCTTCGCAAGTATAGTTCATTCGCAACACAATCAGAAGAATGGGAACCACCATTCTGCACAACTTTAGACTGTTCGGTAATAACATCTTCAATTTTGTGGTGATCAAACGTACCCATTACATGTCCAAAACTCTTTTAGTTTGAAATACTGTCTCGGCTTTTATAATTTTAGTTAGTGACTTCGAGCTTGTATAAGTTTAATCGTACAGAAGTTTGTTCATAAAGTCTTCTATAAGTAGTTCAGTTTTTCAATAACACAAGACCATATCATCAAAAGTTCCAAATTGAACTTGTATATGAAATTATGAATTCTCCTTACGGGCACATTTAGATTGTGGTTCAAGTTTGCTTATAAAATTTTGGGGGTGATTTAATTTCTTCTACAACAAAACATTTTTTTAGCAAATAAAACCTATTGTAATGCCATCTATTGTTGTTTCTATCGTCGTAAAATTATACAATCGTATACATCACTTTGTTCACGGAAAAAAGGTATATACATCACTCTGTAAGTACGTACAAGCAATTTACACTTTTGGCATGTGAAACAAAGAAAAAACTAGAAACAAATAATATATGTAGAAGCACATCTACTTCTTTAGTATCCCTTGAGCACTAAACTCGTTCAGCCATTAGAAATGTTTCCAAGCGGTGCGCAATTACTAGTACCTGCATGTAAAGATTTATACAATAATTAGAACTGTCCTGAACAAAAGACATGTTGTGAAGGTAGGGGTGAGCAAGGATACTTGGTACCCAAATACCCGATCGGAACCGACATTGACGGGTAGGTTTCGGGTAGATATATTATAATAAGGGGTAGGTTTCGGATAGTAAAATTAGGAACCGATCAATACCGGGTCCGGTTCCGGTTTCGGCAAATAGAGACAGGGTACTCGGATCCGGAACCGTTACCCGGAACCTATGAATATCAAAGTGGCCACATTTTAAATTAATCTTGTTGTCACATTTGCATAATTACTCTTTCATACCCCAACCTTTTAAATTAACAATTTTGGGCCCCTTTTCTTTCTAAATCGGATGAGCCTAGTCCAATAAGGACCAGGCCCAGCCCAATCGCCCTTTAAACGAGTGGCTGAGAGCAAACACCCTCACTTCACTTCTTTACTCTCCAAGGGTTGTGAACCCTAGTAGCCGCCACCCCACCCTTTCACCTTTTTCATCTAAAATGGCAAAAGCTTAGAGGATTTTCGACAGTGCCAGATCGTGCATAGTCAAATTAAGACGCTTGTCTTCTCCTCCCTCTCTGATAGTATGTCCCACAGATAATACCTTCCCCCTTTCTCCTTCTCTTCTATGATTATTGATGGGTTTTGTCCCATCCGAAATTAAAAAAAAAAGATTTCCTATTGGCCGATTTCATTATCGCTTGACTTGGAACCAAGCCCTTTAGTGGATCCTAAACTAGCCCTAATTAGTCCCTTTAAGTATTTTTTAATTCCACTGTTTATGTGCATTATGGGATTATTGATATGCTTAGCTAACTAAATTGATAAATTGATTAATATTTTACTCCATGAAATTAAGGAATTGGATTTACAGGGTACCCAAGAACGCAGGGTCCGGGTATGTTCCGGGTAGTGATTGCTACAGATAGATTCCGGATAGTAAATTTAGGAACATATCTTTTACTGGGTAGGGTCCGGATAGTTCAAAAAAGTTAGGGTACCCGAACACGCTCACCCCTATGTGAATGGTATCATCAATTATTCTTGGCAATAAAATGTGTTACTATTATTTAGCCAACTTCAAATCAAAATGGCTTAAGACAGTTCTATTGCCAACAAAGTCAATTTCTCACATCTCGTGCACGTATGTAATAGCACCAGTGTACCTGCTACCTCCCGTCAATACAGGTACTGCGCAACTCTATCCACCAAAACATAGGCAGATGAGAAGAAATCACCTAATGTTTTTTACCTCCACTGGGATTTGAACGTGAAACCTCATTGGTTGTCTTCCCACTTCATTGACCACTAGGTCACACCCTTGAATTACATGCTCTTGCTGGAGGTAGTATTCTCAATCTATCCATCATGCCGAACTCTAAGCAGTTGAAGCCCATAAGTAAATGCTACAAGTGAAGCTACAATATGAAAATGAGGCCTTTTAGTGATATTGGCTTTACTACAAGCCTCACACATTTTCAAAATCCTATTTAATCATGAAATTAATCTTAAACTACTCATGATTCCCACATAACAATTATTAATATGACACAAACGAGCATGCCAAAAATTAGTAGAAGAAAGCATGTAAATAGAATTAGCAACTTTATTCATTTCAACATTCAACTTAAACATCCCATCACAAGCATACCCCTTTCCCACAAAAATACCCCTTTTCACTATTACATATTGATCAGACTCAATAATTTGTTTGAAGCCTGCTTTATTAAGAAGAAAACTATACATTAATTTTTTTCTCATGAAAGGAGTAAAAAGTACATCTTTTAATGTTAATACTTTTTCAGAAGTGAAGCTCAACTCGACATCTCCCTTTTCAAGCACTTGCGTGTTGTGAGAATCACCAAGCATGATGGTTTTAGGCTCCTCAAAAGGAGTATACACTTTGAACCAATCTTTGTCATAGCAGACATGACGGTTTGCACCAGAATAAGCCCACCATCCATCAACATTTTCAACCATATTTATATTTGTTATCACCGCCACAAATGGCTCTTCAGTAACGTTCGCTTGAGGTGCAAGACCACGTTTCCGAAGTTTGCATAATCGAGCAATATGACCACTCTTGCCACAGACAAAGCATGGTCCTCCATCTTGAACTTGTTGATTTTGTGCTCAGTTGTTGCCACCATCTTGGAATGTCTATCATTATTTTTCTTGAATATTTTATTCTTAGGCTTCATAGAGGTATTTTTGTGAGAATTAGAAGTAGCATTATCTGAAGTAATTAACTTTACTTTGTTAGTGTTGTGATGTAAGGTGCTCTCTTCCGATTGCAAAAGTACATCTTGACCCATTGCCTCTTCTTCCATGCAGATTCGCATAATCAAGTCTCAAGAGAGGTTTCCTTTTGTTTGTGGCGCATAGTTTTTTGAAATTCCTTCCAAGAAAGTGAAAGTTTATCTATTATGCCACAAACAATAAGGTTATCTCCAATTTTGATTTCCTCATACCCAAGCTCTCCAATGATCATTATAAAGTCTTGAGCTTGGTCTACCACTGATTTTTGTCCACCATTTGAAAACGAAAAAATCTACTAGCAGCATATTTTTTCGCTCCAGCCTCTTCGGTATCATATTTACTCTACAATGTTTTCCAATTTTTCTTTGTTTGCACTAGAGTAAGTTCTATCATAATAATCATAAAAATTATCAGACAGACAATTAAGTAAATAATACCGACACTTGTATGAATCTTCATTGTACTTTTTAATTTTTTCTTAAAGAGAAATAAGTACTTCGTCATTCATGGAAGAGTTGTCTACTTTGTTTGGATTTTTCTCAGTTAACACATAAGAAGACTCAAGTAGAAAAGTATTGTACCCTTCCATATCTTAAAATGAGTATCGTTGAACCGAAATGGCTTGTTAAGATCTTCCACTTAGACATCTGCAAAATTTTCAATTATTGTCATTGAATCTCCTTAAAATTGTTGGTGAAAATATAATTACAATTGAAAATTAAAATGAAGAAAATAATATCTTCAGGCTAGGCGCGTATATCTCGCTCTTTAAGAAGATTCAAGCCCTCAAATCTTCACTGGTCCAACAGTAATCTTGCTGATTTGTCCCCTCCGAGATACAACCCGACCACGTGTTGAGTCCATAGATCCACCAAAAGAACACCTTCCTTCAACTAAATAAAGCTCTCATTTTTAACCCACTTTTTTATGCACTCTAGATTTTTGTCTACCCACCAAGAGCTAAGGATGACTTCTATTTGTAGGTGAAGAAATTCATTCTAGAAGTGAATTGGATGAGTAGTGGGAGAATGGGGTAATCAATGGTGAGAATATAGGAGAATTATGACTTAGAGGTTTCATGAGTTAGAAGAAGAATGTGGTGAATTAATATGATAGTGGAGAGGAGTTACAAAGAAATAATGGACACATTCTTGCCATGAACGTGAGCAGCATAATAACCCATTAATATGAGCCATTTCTGCCATTCTTATGGCACTAATGTGTAGAGTAATTTGAACTTAATTTCCACAAACAACAAATGTGAAAAGGTAGCGCAATAAGGTACTTTAATGTGACATTTTTTATAATATTAAAATGCCACAAACTCCTACAAGATATAAGTAATAAGACTTTAAGTGCACCTGATCAACTTTACCCATAGAGAATACTAGGGATGAACGACTCTGGGCGGGGGGGGGAGGGGGAGGGGGGCTGTGAGGTTCTATAGAGCAAGTCTCCCATTGCTTTCGCAAACCAGTGGAGACAACCCCAAACAATGAGTTCTAGAGCTATAGCATTTTTAGGAAATACTCCATACTAACTTATGTAACACAGTTTTTTCAAGTCAAATTGATTAGCTAGTAGAACTACAAACATTAGTGTTCATTACCAAATAGCATAAGTTGAAGAGTAACAAGTTTCCATCTAGCAAAGAGCTAAACTTCTGATGATAAACTACCTTAAAGTCTTAAACAGAAGTTGAAGATCTGAAATTTTCAGTACTTCAAACTAATATGATACAATTAAACACTGCAAGAATGCAGCGGAAAACTTTGCAAGTCCTCAGATAAACAAATGCTTATTGTCTCCATTTGCCAGTCTGCAAACTTTGTCATAGCTATTAACATCTGCCACATATCGAAGAATTTGGGATTTATTAGTAGATTAGCAAGTATAGATAATCAGGAGACAAGCACTAGCTACATTGCAAAAAGCTCCTATAAACCTTAAGTCATTAGAAGAACTTTACTAATCATCAAACTATGCCTACATAAAATGCTCATGCCATGAGTAAAATTAAATGAAGTCTGCTATGTTGCTCGAATCTTCAAAAATGCTGACGGGTGTGTGCCAGATCCTTCAAAAGTAGTGCATTATAGGAGGATCCGACATGGGCACGAAGACATTTTCAAATGCATTAACAGATATAGGTAAAGCCAAGTGTATTTATCTGAATAACATTAGTAAGACATACCAAGTGTATCACCAAAATTAGTCCAAGTTTCTGCTTGAATAGACTGGGTAGTATCAGCAATACCAATTACTTCAACAAAAGTTGAAAGAGGATTAGGTGGATATCCTTTCACAACTAGTTGCTTTTCATCTGTGGATTTTCCAATGACTTTATCACCGTCAGATTGCATAACCTGAACCACTGTTCGAACCCTCCGTCCAACATGATCCTTGAGGAACTCAGCATTGACAAAGACTGCAGGATTTGACGTGTCCATGCCTACGAAAGAGAAATTAAAAGCCTAGATCAGATTGTGTTTCTTCATGCCATTTGTCAAAGCAAATTATAGGATAATATTTCCTGTCTAATGGCTTCCAGCATTCACTTATGATGAACAACAAAAATCGACTAAAATATATCAAATTTTGCATCAGTATTTCAAAGTCATTTGCCACGCGAAATTTAGGATTATTGAGTGACATATGACTTTTATAAGTATTTCACTCTTGACCACCAAACCAATAGAATAACTAGCTACACCAATAAAGAGAATTAAATTATAGGATAATATTTCCTGTCTAATGGCATCCAACGTTCACTTTCAAAGAACAGAAATTGACTAAAATATGACAAATTTTCAATTAGTATCTCAAAGTCATTTCGCACACGAAATTCAGAGTAACCGAGTGAGATGTCAATTGTATAAGCATTTCACTCCTAACCATCAAATCTAGAGTCAATAACTAGCTATACCAATGAAGAGAACACAATTTGAAACTGAGAAACACTTTTCGAACCTTCTTTTCTCTTCTTAATATCATGTTCTGGATCCAGAACTCTAGTTAACCAGATTTACGACAGTAATATAAGTACGTTGCTAAATAAATTACCTCCTACCATCATAGGCGGATCCAACATTTAAGTTTTAAGGGTTTAACATTTAAGGTTTTTAGCATTGAACTCATTATTATCTTTAAAGTTACGTGCTCATATCTACTAATTGTTGCATTTTCGTGGATTTTTATATATAAATTTATGCTCTGTGACAAAAGTAATGAGTTTAGATGAACATGATATCGGTATGCTACACCCGCCTCTACCCACCATTCAACATGCATTTCACAACCTATAAGCATTTATTAAGCAAAGACTAAAGAATTCAAACTCACCATTCACCAAGCACTTCTAAATGCAAGATTTTACGCTGAACGTGAACTCAACTCAATAAAATTCAAGTTTTGTTTTAACACTCCGTAAAGAATGACAGTACTATTATTTTGGAGAGTCAAATAGTTTTTTCTTTGATGACACAATTTTCTCCAACTTTTTAAAATACTTTGTACTATGAAAAGTTGCAACTCATAGTAATTTTTACATCCTTCCACAATATGTAAACTTTATTTCGAAAAAAATAAACATGAAATTAGTGTCCGATTCATACAGAATTAATTGCTCTAAACAGAAACACACTTACTACGAGAAAACTGCAATCACGGACACAATACAACAACAACATATCCAATGTAATTACACAAGTGGGGTCTGGGATGATAGATTATACACAGAATTTAACCCTACTTGATATACAGAGAGTTTGTTTTCGACAGACACTCGACTAATAACGGGCACAATATGAACAAAAAATAAGGCCAATTAGCAAAAGAGATCAATTAACACCAAATTTTTAGCAATTATTAGACGTAAATCGGGGAAATTAAGTGGGAAAGAAAAACCTAACCTTGGTGATGATAATTAGAGCTTCGAGGAGAAATTGGAGTGTATAGAACTGATAATTATGAATAAAATTCGGAAAATGAGTAGTCAAAGGCTTTTATTGTGAAGTGGCGGCAAAACTTCCCGCGCGTTTAAAAGCCCAGTCCATTTTTTTATTGGGCCAAGCCTGCTACCCTTCTAGCACATACCTCTACGGATTGTAGGTTTTGCACCAAATAGTTAGTTTTAAGGGTGCTATTTAAAATTTACTCAGTTTGTTAGAAGTATTTAATTTGGGAAATCCACACAAAAATATCTATTAGAAGTAAATTTAATTACTATACTAACCGGACACAGGAAGACAATTACCCGCATATCCCGTCTTGAATTGCGGCTAATTGGGTTCACAATAAATATTTATAGATATGAAAGAAATAATCCCCTTGATTATTTTCATTAATTGAAAGGTTATATATACAAGTTACATATTACCATAATAGGAGAATCTTATTCCTATTCTATTTCTAAAACCTTATTCTACCATAATTCTAACTATACAATTATGGTAAGTGTATAACACTAATTAAGGTAACATTTACACTACAATATACTACAAATATGTATACCATATATACAATATTGTCTTGTCCTTAATCTGGCCGAAATGGGTTGTTTCTTTGAGAGCCTTCTTTGGGCATTCTTGAGAGCTGGGTTGCCTCTCTGATCTTGTGATAACCCATCTTTGGGCCACATTCATCAATATACATGTGATATACACTGTTGTATATTCAGTGTATATCACATGTATATTGCTTTGTTTAACACACCCCCGCAGTCATAGCGGACGATTTTCGAACGCTGATACTGTCCCTAAAATCTTCAAAGAGAACCGCTGGTAGACCTTTTGTAAAGATGTCTGCAATTTGATAACGAGACGGGACATGGCATACGCGAACTTGACCCTTTGCAACCTTTTCACGGACAAAGTGAATGTCCATTTCGATATGCTTGGTGCGCTGGTGTTGAACTGGGTTACCTGAAAGGTAGATGGCACTAATGTTATCGCAATATACCAAGGTTCCCTTCTGAATGGGACAATGAAGCTCCAAAAACAAATTACGTAGCCAACATGACTCAGAGACCACATTCGCTACCCCTCGATATTCTGCCTCTGCACTGGAGCGTGACAGAGTTGCTTGACGTTTTGCCGACCATGAGACCAAGTTGTTGCCAAGGAACATACAGTAGCCAGAAGTCGACCGTCTGGTGTCGGGAAAACCACCCCAATCAGCATCCGTGTAAGAGACAAGTGTGGATGTAGATGAAGGATACAAGTGCAACCCATAGTCTAGTGTCCCCTGGATATACCGAATGATGCATTTTATTGCATTCATGTGTTCAACTCTGGGGTCATGCATGAATAAACACACCTGCTGAATCGCATACGTAATATCCGGTCTGGTAAAGGTAAGATACTGGAGAGCCCCTGCAAGACTGCGATACCGGGTCGGGTCCTCGTATGGTGCACCTGCTGCGGCACTTAGCTTTGGGTTTGCATCAACTGGCGTGGAGGTGGACTTACAGGATGACATCCCAACCCTCTCGATGATCTCAGCAGCATACTTCCGTTGAGACAGAAATAACCCACCCGAATGACGTTTGACCGCAATTCCCAAAAAGTAACTTAAGGGCCCCAAGTCTTTCATAGCAAATTCAGAACTGAGCATGGCCATGATAGACTGGCGTAAAGCATCGGAGGAGGCAGTCAAGATGATATCATCCACATACAACAGAATGTAGGCCAAGGACGAACCACGGCGGTAGATGAATAAGGAATTATCTGACCTGCAGTGAGTGAACCCAATAGTCGAAACAAAGTCAGTAAATCGTGTATACCAGGCCCGTGGAGACTGCTTAAGCCCATATAATGATTTCTTCAATAAACAGACATGATTAGGGCGGTTGGGATCCCTGAAACCCAACGGCTGATGCATATAGACTGTTTCCTTGAGGTCATCATGTAGAAAAGCATTTTTGACATCCAACTGATGAATTGGCCAAGTCTTTGACAGAGCCAGGCTAAGCACAGTGCGAATGGTAGCCGGTTTGACCACCGGACTAAACGTCTCACCACAATCAATTCCAATCTGCTGAGTCTTACCATCACCAACAAGTCGCGCCTTATGTCGAGCAAATGACCCATCTGAATTCTCCTTATGAGCAAAAATCCACATAGACCTGATAATATTAATACCATATGGACGGGGCACCAACTCCCACGTCTTATTATCAATAAGAGCATTATATTCATCAGTCATATCAATTTTCCAATTAGGGTCATTTAATGCGGACACGTGATTGCGAGGGCAAAGGGATTTAGAGACACGAGAATGTAAATTAAAATGTCTTTTAGGTGTAAAAATACCCGCCGACTACGAGTGACCTGGTCTATGACTCGAGGAAGAATTGATAGAATTTTGGGAATTTTACGGGCTCGGGACGGGTGGCGGCCAGGCGTGGGCTCTTGGCCCAAATCGGTAAAGGTGGACTCGATTTACGGACCAATTCGAGGTGGGCGAGTCCAATTCTTTGGAACTGTTCGATGGCGGCTTCTTTGGATGTGGCGTTCTTGTGGGGCAGTAGGCGATGGGCCATTGGAGGATTTAGATGCAGGAGATGTCCAAAAAATTCCGAATAATATACGGGGATATTTGGTCATCCAAAACATTATATGACTTAGGTTCGGGAGTATGAACTTTCGTAAATGGGAATTGAGTTTCATCAAAAATGACATGGCGATTGATTATGATTTTCTTGGAGGATAAATCAAAACACTTATAACCACGATGATTTGACGGATAACCCAAAAACACACACGGGGTAGACCGAGCATGAAGTTTGTTAATTGTGGTGGATGGGAATAACGGATAACACAAGCACCCAAAAATCCGAAGGTGAGAATAAGAAGGGTTCTTATTATATAGGACTTTGAGGGGGGAAGAGTATGTCAGACCTTTAGACAGAATTATGTTCAGCAGGTAAGTGGCCATTTGTAGAGCATGATGCCAAAAATATAGAGGTATGGAGGCATGTATTAGGAGAGTTCGGACAATGTTATTTATGGAACGAATTTTGCGTTCGGCTTTCCCATTTTGTGAAGATGTATGAGGACATGAAAAACAAAAATTTATCCCATGAGTAGCACAAAAATCTCGAAACTCCCTATTGTCATACTCTTTCCCATTATCACATTGAATATTTTTTATTTCTCTTTCGAATTGAGTACGAATGAACGCTCTAAATTTTATGAAGACGGAAAACACTTGTGATTTATTCGCTATTGGAAACGTTCACAAAAATCTAGAATAATCATCTAAAAAGAGAACATAATATCGATGACCCATTGAACTAAGAACAGGAGATGTCCATAAGTCGCTATGAATAATGTCAAATGACATAGAAGTATGGGAATTGGAGTCTACAAATGGCAACTTAACAATTTTTCCTAATGAACAAGACTGACAAATTGGAGTACGACTTGTACCCTTACAAGAAATAAAGTTATTTTTATCTAAAGTTGATAAAATAGAAGATCCCGGATGACCCAGACGAGCATGCCACATGGAAGGAGAGATGACTGCAAAGGCGATGGCAAATTTGGACTCGATGGATGGCAAGGGCATGATAGGATACTGAGATCCCCTACTATCACACCTCATGAGATGACTCCCCGTCTTGAAATCCTTCACAGAGAAACCGAAATGATCAAATTCAACAGAAACATAATTGTCATTTGTGAATTTTCGGACAGACACTAAATTTTTAATCAATTTAGGAGCATGTAAAGTATTTTTCAAGAGGAGTGGTGGATTAGGAGGAGACAATGTTTTCTGACCATACCCTGGAATTGGAACAGAACTACCATTACCAATAATTATCCCCCGAGGGGTGCTCAAATTGGAATAAGATGAGAGAGTACCTGATTCGGAAGTCATGTGAGTAGTGGCCCCGGTGTCTATGTACCAATTTGGGTCCGATTGGGATAATTCCAACGTGTGCATCGCGGCCTCGATATCGGTCTGAGTGGGGCCTACTGCATGATGGGCTTGCGGAGGACGGGCCCGAGGCGTCGTGCGTGATCTTCTTTGGGCGTAGGTCCGGATACACTCTTTGTTGGGCCATCGGCGATGGGCGCCAACTGGGCGTTGGGCACGGGCTGCTGAAGCGTAGGTGGAGGGTGCGGGTTCCACTGCCAATGGCCCCACTGCTGGGCCCACGGTGGTGGTGGCCCACTATACCCTGGATGGGACCCATCGCCTGCTTGTTGCTCACCGGAACCGCCACCAGAACCACCTCGTTTGCCCACGCGGTTTTTGTTATTTTTGCGATTATTCTTGCCGCCACCATTATTATGGTTTTGGCCCGAATTATTAACAAAACCCGAAGAACTAGGAGAGGATGCCACCATGAAAGCGGGCTTGCTCGGTAGCGCCTTTTTTAGCCAAAGCGGCTTCTTCCAACGTCGGCATGGAGCGGGCTTGATGAAAGTCGGAAGAGGGTTGCTTTGGCGAAGGAGAGTTCCAACACCATTATAGGCCTCCAAAGCCCTAAGCAACCAACTGTAGAACTAGACGATTATTTGTTACTGGTGCGCCAACATTACATAGTTGATCCGCCAATTCCTTTAGTTTCTTGCAATATGCAGAAACGTTCGGAAATACGTCCATTCGAACGAGAGAGAATTCCTGCTCGAGTGTGACGATACGGGAATGTTGGTTGTCTTGGAATATGTCACGCAATCTATTCCATGCAGCCATAGCCGTGGTATCGGGCTCCATAATTGTCTGTAGAAGGTCCACTGAAATAGTGGCGTATATCCACCGAAGAACGGTAGCATCAAGTGTAATCCACACCTCAGGATCCTCCGCAGGAAGGGGTCTAGCGGGAGGAATTATGTGATGAAGAACTTGATAAGAGATAGCGTGAATTTTAAACAACTCCGCCCACGTTGCATATTGAACGTTTTCCATCTCAAGGACAATAGGGACACTGAGCTTGATATTGGAAACCGTGAGGGCAGGGTGAAAATTGTTCTTAGACATATTTGAAAGAACAAGGAAGGAGGTTAAATTTAAGAGAGGTTTTTGAGAGCGGAAGACAAATTTTTAGAGAGAAAACCCGAGGGGGGGGGGGTTCTCGGCCACAAGAAAGTTGAGAGAAAAACTTTTGTGTAGACCTAGTCTCTTGATACCATGAAAGAAATAATCCCCTTGATTATTTTCATTAATTGAAAGGCTATATATACAAGTTACATATTACCATAATAGGAGAATCCTATTCCTATTCTATTTCTAAAACCTTATTCTACCATAATTCTAACTATACAATTATGGTAAGTGTATAACACTAATTAAGGTAACCTTTACACTACAATATACTACAAATATATATACCATATATACAATATTGTCTTGTCCTTAATCTGGCCGAAATGGGCTGTTTCTTTGAGAGCCTTTCTTTGGGCATTCTTGAGAAAATTGGGTGCCTCTGCTGCTTGTGATAGCCCACTGCTGGGCTTCTGTTCATCAATATACATGTGATATACACTGCTGTATATTTAGTGTATATCACATGTATATTGCTTTGTTTAACAAGATATTTAATAGGTATAGAAGTACAAGAAAAAACGTATAATTTTCGTAAACTTGTAACTTGTAAGTTACACTCTGTGTCGGCCACTTGAGAAGATTGGATTGGGCTAAACTCTGACATTTTCTGAACAGAACGTTGATAGGTGATATTTCACTAAGTATATCTGATTTCAAGTTGATTAGAATGTGTCTTCTCGTCTTTTTGATAGTACTTGATATTTTTTTGAATTAGTGTGGTTAGTTGCTCTTTAATCCCTTTATTAAGATCCAAAATACACCCTTTATACTTCCCTCCAGCGGATGACAAAGAAATTGTCTCAATAAAATGCTCTTTAACGTGGATATTTCGACCAAAGTGTAATTATCTTTACTCTTTGATGAAGTAAAAAGTTTCATTAAGAAAACAATACGAAGATGCAAAAATTACAAAGAGGTCGTGTTAGCTCCAACATAAGTTCAAAAATTGATGAACGCAATTTACCGGCCTTAAGTTGCTCAAGCTAAATAAGTTATGCAAATATCTAGCTTATAGGAAGTGGTTTGGAGTTGAAACTCCATCAAAACATCTGCATTTCATTTATGTCGAAACGCACCGAAAGATACTTGCAGGGACATCCAGATTTTCTTCATGGCTTACCAAACTCTTCATAAGCACCAACATTCACATGCATCGTAGCATACGAACTGATACAGGAGGTCAATCCTACCATCCTTTTCGCAGTCGCGTGTGGCATGACCCAAGCGAGTACAGAAATATAATAGAACATGTTTCAAAGGTCAATGAAAGAAATAATCCCCTTGATTATTTTTATTGATTGAATAGATATATATACAAGTTACAAACCTTCTCCTACCATAATTCTAACTCTACAATATGGTAAGTGTATATCCTAATTATGGTAAGTGTATAACCTAATCTAGGTAACAAATATACTACAATATACAAACAATATACTTTCTTTAATACTAAAGATTTGCCAACTGTTTTGGCTACCAGTCATGTGGACGTCTGTTTAACACACCCCCGCAGTCATAGCGGGCGGTCTTCGAACGCTGAGACTGTCCCTAAAATCTTCAAAGAGAACCGCCGGTAGACCCTTTGTAAAAATGTCAGCAATTTGATAACGAGACGGGACATGGCATACGCGAACTTGACCCTTTGCAACCTTTTCACGGACAAAGTGAATGTCCATTTCGAAATGCTTGGTGCGCTGGTGTTGAACGGGGTTACCTGAAAGGTAGATGGCACTAATGTTATCGCAATATACCAAGGTTGCCTTCTGAATGGGACAATGAAGCTCCAAAAGCAAATTACGTAGCCAACATGATTCTGAGACCACATTCGCTACCCCTCGATATTCTGCCTCTGCACTTGAGCGTGATAGAGTTGCCTGACGCTTTGCCGACCATGAGACCAAGTTGTTGCCGAGGAACATACATTAGCCAGAAGTCGACCGTCTGGTGTCGGGACAACCACCCCAATCTGCATCCGTGTATGAGACAAGTGTGGATGTAGATGAAGGATACAAGTGCAACCCATAGTCTAGTGTCCCCTGAATATACCGAATGATGCGTTTGATTGCATTCATGTGCTCAATTCTGGGATCATGCATGAATAAACACACCTGCTGAACCGCATATGTAATATCCGGTCTGGTAAAGGTAAGATACTGGAGGGCCCCTGCAAGACTGCGATAGCGGGTCGGGTCCTCGTATGGTGCACCTGCTGCGGCGCTTAGCTTTGGGTTTGCATCAACTGGCGTGGAAGTGGACTTACAGGATGACATCCCAGCCCTCTCGATGATCTCAGCCGCATACTTCCGTTGAGACAGAAACAAACCACCTGAATGACGTTTGACGGCAATCCCCAAAAAATAACTCAACGGCCCTAAGTCCTTCATAGCAAATTCAGAACTGAGCATGGCCATGATAGACTGACGCAAAGCATCGGAGGAGGCAATCAAAATGATATCATCCACATATAATAGAATATAGGCCAATGACGAACCACGGCGGTAGATGAACAACGAATTGTCTGACCTGCTGTGTGTGAACCCAATAGTCGAAACAAAATCAGCAAATCGTGTATACCAGGCACGTGGCGACTGCTTAAGCCCATATAATGACTTCTTCAA
Organism: Anisodus acutangulus; assembly: GCA_029783415.1. Classification (NCBI taxonomy): domain Eukaryota; kingdom Viridiplantae; phylum Streptophyta; class Magnoliopsida; order Solanales; family Solanaceae; genus Anisodus; species Anisodus acutangulus. Next base: position 45,590,606 of record CM056508.1, read on the forward strand.
CAAACAGACATGATGAGGGCGGTTGGGATCCCTGAAGCCCAACGGCTGATGCATATAGACTGTTTCCTTGAGATCACCATGTAGAAAGGCATTCTTGACATCCAACTGATGGATTGGCCAAGTCTTTGAAAGAGCCAAGCTAAGCACAGTGCGAATGGTAGCCGGTTTGACCACCGGACTAAACGTCTCACCACAATCAATTCCAACCTGCTGAGTCTTACCATCACCAACAAGTCGCGCCTTATGTCGAGCAAATGACCCATCTGAATTCTCCTTATGAGCAAAAATCCACATAGACCTGATAATATTAATACCATATGGACGGGGCACCAACTCCCACGTCTTATTATCAATAAGAGCATTATATTCATCAGTCATAGCAATTTTCCAATTAGGGTCATTTAATGCGGACACAGGATTGCGGGGCAAGGGGGATTTAGAGACATCGAATGTAAATTAAAATGTCTTTTAGGTGTAAAAATACCGGCCCGACTACGAGTGACCGGTCTATGACTCGAGGAAGAAGTGATGGAATTTTGGGAATTTTACGGGCTCGGGGCGGGTGGCGTGACGATGGGCCTCTGGCCCAAATCGACAAGTGGAAGGCGATTACGAACCTTGCCCGGGTGGTGGGTTTACGGACGATTCGGTGGTGGGCCCAGCCCGAATAATTTGGAGGCCCATTCGATGGCTGGAATAGCGAGGCGGCGATCTTGTGGGACCAGTGGCGATGGGCCATTGGAGGATTTTGGGCACGAGAGTTGTTCGAAAAATTCCGAATAATATCTGAGGATATTTGGTCATCCAAAAATTATACGACTTAGGCTCGGGAGTATGAACTTTCGTAAAGGGAATTGAGTTTCATCAAAAATGACATGACGATTTATAATGATTTTCTTGGAGGATAAATCAAAACACTTATAACCTCGATGATTTGTGGGTAACCCAAAAATACACACCTGAGTAGACCGAGCACGAAGTTTGTTAATTGTGGTGGATGGGAATAACGGATAACACAAGCACCCAAAAATCCGAAGATGAGAATAAGACGGGTTCTTATTGTATAAGATTTTGAGAGGGAAGAATATGTCGGACCTTTAGGCGGAATTATGTTAAGAAGGTAAGTGGCCATTTGTAGAGCATGATGCCAAAAATATGGAGGTATGGAGGCATGGATTAGGAGAGTTCGGACAATGTTATTTATGGAACGAATTTTGCGTTAGCTTTCCCATTTTGTGAAGATGTATGAGGACATGAAAACCTAAAATTTATCCCATGAGTAGCACAAAATTCTCGAAACTCCCTATTGTCATACTCCTTCCCATTATCACATTGAATATTTTTATTTCTCTTTCGAATTGAGTACGAGCGAACGCTCTAAATTTTATGAAGGCGGAAAACACTTGTGATTTATTCGCAATTGGAAACGTCCACAAAAATCTAGAATAATCATCTAAGAAGAGAACATAATATCGATGACCCATTGAACTAAGAACAGGAGATGTCCATAAGTCGCTATGAATAATGTCAAATGGCATAGAAGTATGAGAATTGGAGTCTACAAATGGCAACTTAACAATTTTTCCTAATGAACAAGATCGACAAATTGAGTACGACTCGTACCCTTACAAGAAATAAAGCTATTTTTATCTAAAAGCGATAAAATAGAAGATCCCTGGATGACCCAAACGAGCATGCCACATGGAAGGAGAGATGGTCGCAAAAGGCGATGGCAAAATTTGGACTCGAAATCTGAAACAGGGCATGATAGGATATGTATCCCCTACTATCACACCTCATGAGATGACTCCGCCTTGAAATCCTTCACAGAGAAACCGAAAGGATCAAATTCAATGAAGCAGAATTGTCATTTGTGAACTTTCGGACAGACACTAAATTTTTAATCAATTTAGGAGCATGTAAAGTATTTTTCAAGAGAAGTGGTGGATTGGGAGGAGACAACGGTTTGTGACCATACCCTAGAATTGGAATTGAACTGCCATTACCAACAATTATTCCCCGAGGGGTGCTCAAATTGTAATAAGATGAGAGAGTACCTGATTCGGAAGTCATGTGAGTAGTGGCCCCGGTGTCCATGTACCAATTTGGGTCCGATTGAGTTAATCCCAACGTGTGCATCGCGGCCTCGATATCGGTCTGAGTAGGGCCTGTTGCATGATGGGCTTGCGGAGGTCGGGGCCCAAGAACTCCTGGCCGTGCTGGACCAGGCCCGTGAATCGCTACCATTCTTCTTTGTTGGGCGGCGGCGATGGCCGCCATCTTGGGCATTGGGCCTGGATTGTTGGCGACCCACCGGCCGGAATTTCGCCGTCACTTGGTATGCGGCGCCCACGGTCCCATCGCCATCGCTCCATCGCCATGGGCCCCACTGCTGGGCCCATGGGGGTGGTGGGCCACTGTTCATTGGATGGGACCCACCGACGTTTTGCTGACTACCGGAACCTCCACCATTACCACCGCGTTTGCCCCCGCGGTTTTTGTTATTATTCTTGCGATTATTCTTGCCGCCACCATTATTATGGTTTTGGCCCGAATTATTAACAAAAACTGACGGATTAGGAGAGGACGTCATCATGACTACTGGACTTGCTCCGGTAGCCGCCTTTTTAGCCAAACCGGCTTCTTCCAACGTAAGCATGGAGCGGGCTTGATGGAAGTCGGGAAGAGGGTTGCTTTGGCGAAGGAGAGTGCCAACACCATTATAGGCCTCCGAAAGACCGGCAACCAACTGTAGAACTAGACGATTATTTGTTACTGGTGCGCCAACGTTACGGAGTTGATCCGCCAATTCCTTTAGTTTCTTGCAATATGCAGAAACGTTCGGAAATACGTCCATTCGAACGAGAGAGAATTCCTGCTCGAGTGTGACGATACGGGAATGTTGGTTGTCTTGGAATATGTCACGCAATCTATTCCATGCAGCCATAGCCGTGGTATCGGGCTCCATAATCGTCTGTAGAAGGTCCACTGAAATAGTGGCGATATATCCACCGAAGAACGGTAGCATCAAGTGTAATCCATACCTCGGGATCCTCCGAGGAAGGGGTCTAGCGGGAGGAATTATGTGATGAAGAACTTGATAAGAGATAGCGTGAATTTTAAACAACTCCGCCTAATAATGCATATTGAACGTTTTCCATCTCAAGGACAATAGGGACACTGAGCTTGATATTGGAAACCGTGAGGGCAGGGTGAAAATTGTTCTTAGACATTTTTGAAAGAACAAAGAAGGAGGATAATTTTAAGAGAGGTTTTTGAGAGCGGAAGACGAGATATTTGGAGAGAGAAAACCCGAGGGAGGGGGGGGGGGTTCTCGGCCAAAGAGGAGGCAAAAGTTTGAGAGAAGAAAACTTTTGTTTAGACCTAGTCTCTTTGATACCATGAAAGAAATAATCCCCTTGATTATTTTCATTGATTGAATAGATATATATACAAGTTACAAACCTTCTCCTACCATAATTCTAACTCTACAATATGGTAAGTGTATATCCTAATTATGGTAAGTGTATAACCTAATCTAGGTAACAAATATACTACAATATACAAACAATATACTTTCCTTAATACTAAAGATTTGCCAACTGTTTTGGCTACCAGTCATGTGGACGTCTGTTTAACAGTCAAGAACTACCATATAGTGCAGAAAGAGATTACCGATACTTTCTATATCTTGGAGACGCATGTAACATCTGTTGACAAGTTGAAGGCTTTTTTCTCGAGTCAAACATGCTTCATTGAGGGCTGACCAGCTGAATTTTCTGTGGTCTTTGAAAAGGCAAAACAGTAGTAGAAATTCATAAACTTAAGGTGTCATGTGCTTGCTCATACAAAGTACGTAGTTTTTTTATGAGAAGAAATCTCAAAATGGGTATTTCCTATGTTGCTCAGACTATTCAAAAATTGTCGTTATGTGCGTTCGGATCTTCGTGATCTTTTGGAGGACCCAACACTCACTTGACGGTATTTTTAAAGAGTCCGCAACTTAGCTTCTATCAATCAGAACCTCTTTTAAGCCCTATTGTACCGGTAACGAGATCTTGGTTTGGGTTTGAAATCAAGAAATGTCACAACAGCATGTGAAGAAATTCTAGGAAACTTCAAAACCTCTTCTACTGAAACAAGCCAACTTAATCGATTTTAGATAAGACTCCAAGCACATAAAGCTTTCACTAGGTTCATGCAGCTTCCAGTTTTCATCCCAGCCATCAATCTCATCGGAAAACAAATTAAGAACCTCCAAATTAGGAGAACACTTGAGCAATAGCATCATGACTTGCATGCAAATATCGTCAATTGCCACGGTCAATTTTAAGGACTTGAGCTTATAAAACGTGACGGGGAAGCTTCTTACTCCATGAGTTACATTATACAGACCCCAAAAGGAACCCATGCATAATTTCAAAGCTGATGTAGAAGGGACTTGATCAACTTATGCAGACACATGCCAATTTCTTTTATTAGATCATGAGCATCATAAAAGAAGAGGTGACAACTTCTATAGAGAAAAGATTCTCTATAATTATATCATTTGCCATTTGAGCACCATAATTCAGAACCTTGAGATCCGGGCAAGAAATCTTGATGTTACAATTGCGGTAACTTTATGCGTAGTTACCATAGTTTTGTAGAGACACATAAACGAGAGACGTCGAAGCAATATCAAGCACAATCATTGTTCCAAAAGTACAATCTCCAGTATCAATATTTTTTTAGGACATGAAATTTTGAGAACAAGCAACTTGTCAAATGCTCGTTGGATAACTCAAAATTCACAAGATGAAGCAATTTGAGCTGGGAAAATCCCATATGATCAGGCAACTTAAGTATGGCCCCAGGCAACTGTAATTTCAAAACTCGTAAAGATTCACAAGTCGCAACACAATAGGGCAACTCAAATGGCTCAGCAGGACGAAACTCGTAAAGATTCACTAACACAATAGAGAATCTATGTATTATTTTATGCAGAGCAAAATGTGGAATAACTAATACATGAATAATTAAATCCTGTTTAACTAATACCTACATAAAATAATACATAAATTCCCTCATAACTAATTCATGTATTACTAATACCCGCATAACTCTAACCAGCTACTAAACGACAATACAAAATTATTTAGGGCAATGGGTCAAATTTGCTTCTAAACTTAATAGTTGGGGTCAAATGTGCCTTTGCTGTTATTAATTGGAGTCAAATTTATCCCTAAACTAAACGAAATAAAATAAATTTGCCCTATTTTTAAAAGGTGTAAGCTTAGCATAAGATAATGCCACGTGTCATACAATTAAGGATCCATTTTCTAAACAGGCGGTAAATTTGAACGTTTCACATAGTTTTAGGATAAAGTTGATCCTTCTCCCTAATTTTGAGTTATAACTTCTTTTATTCCTCTTTGCTTGTCACTATATCTACTGTCAATTACTCTTTTTTCCTCCTTTGACCCTATATGGCTGTACCTATACACACATGCACCAAAATTAAATTATATATTGCATGTTCAAGCCGTTCAGCGCATTCCTTCCTAAGGGGTAGGTGGTGATGGAGTGAAGGGGAGATAGAAAAAGAAATGAAAGAGAAGAGAAGATGGCGGTGAAGGTGATGATGATAGTTGTGTGGTGGGAAGAGATGAGGACGGAGGAAGAAAGAGTGATTGGCGGTAGAGGTAATGTAGGGAAGAGAGAAATGAGAAATAAAAAAATTAAAATTTAAAATTAGGGGGAAGGTTTATTGCCCTTGAACTATGAGAAAGGTTCAAATTTATCATATGTTTTAAAAATATTAATTTTTAATTGTGTGACACGTGGCATCACCAAGTGCTAAGTGAAACTAAAAAATAAAAGTAAATTTATTTCATTTCGCATAGTTTAGGGGGCAAATTTGACCTCAACTAGTTACTGTGAGGGCATATTGATCCTAACTATTAACGGAGACACAATCTGTTCCATCTCGCATAATTCAGGGATAAATTTGACCCTTTACTGTATTTTTTATTATGTAAATGCACTTTTCATTTATTGATAAAATTTGATGTCCGTCCTTATTTATAATACGAGAGGAGAATAGACGAATTCAAGATTTTAAATTTATCAGTTTTTATAGCCGCCTCAAGTTAGTTTATAATAATAATAATTAGATTCACAATAAATATTATAATACGTATACAAGTCTAAGCAAAAGTTACTGAATTTTGTAAGCAGGCTAGTTTCAGGATCCGTCAGTGGAGCGTGATGGATTTGGCTAAACTATAGTTCACCTAAATTGAGATAGAACTGTTGTGTTGCTACAAATCCTTCTATATGCAAATTCTAATTCTTGGAGGATTTTTTTTTAACATAAGTACATAACTTTGATACGTGAGAGGTGAGAGGTGATATTTCATTAAGTATATTTTATTTTAGTGAAAGTGTGCTTTACTAGTTCATAATTCATCAAAATATGTAAAGATTCACGAAAAAAGATTTGAAAATATATTTTAATTAATTAAAGGTTTAAATATGTTTAATTAGATTCACAAGAATCAAAATAGCTTTAGAAATAGAAAATTGAAATTTTAGGAATATAAAACTCAGCAATTCATTGAGATTTTAAACGTCTCAATTCAATGTATACACCTCTCAAATTGACTTAAAATCATCCTCATACACATATGTAACTATGTAAGGACGATTTTATAAAATACATCTTCACTATAAAACCTAAAACTTGAATAAAAATTCGCAAAATTTCGATATGTATGGATGGGTGAGTACTGAAAAAAGTCCAAAAATAAATAATAAATAAAAAAGTGAGTGCTAATTTGATCTCTCTTTGAGCTTCTTTGTAATTGCAAAAGCAGCACCAGCAACAGCAAGAACAACTCCTGAGATAATAATAGCAGTCTTGAAGTTTTGTAATGCATCCTTTCTATCCTTTTCTCTTTTCATTTTCTCCAATTTTTCCTTTGCCTGCGTTAAAAATAAATTATAACTATGCAAAAACCATTTTATTCAAGAAAAAGGTGAAAATGCTATATATTGGTTTAATTGTTCTTATGCATGCAAATTGTTCTTGTGTCAAGTTCTTTTTAAAATATTCAAGTGGAATTCTAGTAAGTTATATGAATGAAGTCATGAACTAGTATGTTCTCAATCTCAATAAAATGACACTTTACTATCTTACTATATTTTATAATTATATACATAATTAAATCATTAAAATTTATGATAAAGTGGTAAGTATTCACTCATCATTAACTAGAGGTTTCAGGTTTGAGCTCCGGGTATGGAGTTGCTTATTAGGGAGCGCTTTAGCCTCAATGTGAGATTTTTCAGCGCAAATCGGAATTAATCGGGGCTATAAACCCTAATTTGGGACTCTCTAGTGCGAATCAAAATTAGTCGAGGCCCCAATAAAAGTACCGAACTCCGGGTGAGAAACTCAAGAAAGAGTTACTACTATTTCAATCTAGTATCTTTTATATGAATCGTCTATATAGTATTACCACTAACATAGTAAAACTGTTTGTCATTTTCTGGATCATTAATGATATGAAAAATAATTACTCAATGCGAGAATCATGAGGCCCCAGTTAGAAATCTCTAAGCAAAAACACTAGGTGATTTCTTCTTATATGTCTAAGCTTTGGTAGACAAAGTTACCCGATATTTGCATTGGTGAGAGGTAGCAAATACAATTATGAAAGAAATAATCCCTTGATTATTTTCATTAATTGAAAGAGTATATATACAATTTACATATTTCCATAATAGGAAAATCATATTCCTATTCTACTCCTAAAACCTTATTCTACTTGGACACTAACTATACAATTATGGTAATACAAATATTATGGTAAGTGTACAATAATAATTACACCACAACATTACCTAATCTAGGAGACTAAAACCTTACCTAAAACCGAGACTATATACACGGCCATATACACTAAACCGAGACTGAATATACATACGATATACGCGTATATATTGTGTATATCGTATGTATATTTAACACACACCCGCAGTCATAGCGGGCGGTCTTCGTACGCTGAGACTGTCCCTAAAATCTTCAAAAAGGACCGAGGAAAGACACTTTGTAAAGATGTATGCAATTTGATACCTGGAAGGGACATGACAGACGCGTACTTGTTCACGAGCTACATTTTCGCAAACAAAGTGAATGTCCATCTCGATATGTTTAGTGCGGTGGTGCTGAACCGAATTACCAGAAAGGTAGATGGCACTAACATTATCACAATAAACCAATGTCACTTTCTGAATAGGACAATGAAGCTCTAACAACAAATTACGTAACCAACATGATTCAGAGACCACATTAGCTACCCCTCGATACTCGGCCTCTGCACTGGAGCGGGACAACGTCGACTGACGTTTCGCAGACCATGAGACCAAGTTATTACCAAGAAACATACAATAGCCAGACGTAGACCTCTGGTGTCCGGACAGCCACCCCAATCAGCATCTGTATACGAGACAAGTGTGGACGTCGATGAAGGATATAAATGCAAGCCATAGTCAAGTGTCCCCTGAATATACCGAATGATGTGTTTGAGCGCATTCATGTGCTCGACCATGCAATCATGCATAAACAAACACACTTGATGTACGGCATACGTAATATCTGGTCTCGTAATTGTAAGATACTGAAGGGCCCCTGCAATACTGCGATAGCGGGTTGGATCTTCGTATGGTGCGCCGGCCGCAACACCAAGCTTGGGCTTAGTATCAACTGGAGTGGAAGTGGACTTACATGATGATATCCAAACCCTCTCAATGATCTCAGCTGCATACTTTCTTTGGGATAAAAACAACACACCTGCATGGCGAGTTGACAGCAATCCCCAAAAAATAACTCAAGGGCCCCAAGTCTTTCATAGCAAACTCATAACTAAGCATTGTCATGATAGATTGGCGTAAAGCATCGGAAGAGGCAGTCAAGATAATATCATCCAGATATAATAGTATATAAGTCAAGGAAGAACCACGACGATAAATGAACAAGGAATTATCCAACCTGCTGTGAGTGAACCCAATAGTCGAAACATAGTCGACAAACCTCTTATACTAAGCCCGTGGAGATTGCTTAAGCCCATATAAGAACTTTTTCAACAAACAAACATGATGAGGATATTTGGGATCCCTAAACCCCAAGGGCTGATGTATATAGACTGTCTCCTTGAGATCACCATGTAAGAAATCATTCTTCACATCTAACTGATGAATGGGCCATGATTTCGAAAGAGCCAAGCTGAGCACAGTGTGAATGGTAGCCGGCTTGACCACCAGACTAAACGTCTCACCACAGTCCACACCAACCTGTTGAGTCTTACCATCACCCACAAGCCGAGCCTTATGCCTTGTAAATGAACCGTCTGAATTGTCCTTATGAGAAAAAATCCATATAGACCTAATAATATTAACACTAGATAGACGGAACCAACTCCCACGTCTTAATATCAATAAGAGCATTATATTCATCGGTCATAACAATTTTCCAATTCGGCTCATTTAACGCAGACACAGGATTATGGGGTAAGGGTGATTTAAGAACATTAGAATTTAAATTAAAATGTCTTTCTGGTTTAAAAACACCCCGTTGACTACGAGTGACCGGTCTATGACTCGGGGGAGGATTGTGCGGATTTTGGGAATTTTCTGGACTCGGGACGGACTGGCCAGCAAGCAGGCCCAACTCGGTAACGGGAATGGGAAACAGGGACTGGAACAGTGGCGGTAATGGGCTGGGTATCTGGCCTATTTACCGTCACTGGCCCAGTTACGGGACTGGACTCAGCGGCTGGAACAATAACTTGCGATGGACCAGTGGGGCCAACGGGCAGTGGGCCCGCTGGTGGAGTTGGGGTGCTAGACACGTCTGAAAAATGGTGAATAATATACGGGGATATATCATCATCCAAAAAATTATACGAACTAGGCACGAGATTACTAATCTTAGCAAACGGAAATTGGAATTCATAAAAAATTACATGGCGACTAATGATGATTTTATTAGATGATAAGTCAAAACATTTGTAACCACGGTGATTTGACGAAAAACCCAAAAACACACAAGGGGTAGACCGGGCCTGAAGTTTGTTAATTGTGGTGGACGGAAAAAGTGGATAACACAAGCACCCAAAGACCCTAAGATGGGAATACGAAGGAGTCTTATTATATAAAATTTGAAGAGGGGACGAATATGTCAAACCTTTGGACGAAAGAACGTTAATAAGATATGTAGTCATTTGTAGAGCATGATGCCAAAAATAAGGGGGTACGAAAGCATGAATCAATAGAGTTCGGACAATGTTATTAATGGTACGAATTTTGCGTTCGGCTTTTCCATTTTGTGAAGACGTATGAGGGCAAGAAAAATGAAAATTGATCCCATTAGTTGCACAAAATTCCCGAAACACCCCGTTGTCATATTATCTCCATTATCACATTGAATATTTTTATTTCTCGTTCGAATTGGGTTTTAATGAATGCTCTAAATTTTAAGAAGATGGAAAAAACTTGAGATTTTTTCGCTATCGGAAAGGTCCATAAAAATTTCGAATAATCATCCAAAAAGAGAACATAATACCGATGACTCAAAGAGGTAAGAACATGAGACGTCCATAAGTCGCTATGAATAATATCAAATGGCATTAAAGTATGAGAATTAGAATCTACAAATGGCAACCTAATTTTTTTTCCTAAAGAACAAGAATGGCAATTCGGAGTACTATGCGTACCCTTACGTGAAATAAAATTATTTTTATCTAAGGAAGACAAACTAGACGACCCCGGATGACCAAGACGAGCATGCCACAAGGAAGGAACAAGGGCTGCAAACGCTGACGGCAAGGCTTGACTCGATAGACCGGAACATGGCGTGATAGGATAAAGATCTCCCTAATATCACACCTCATGAGAGGACTCCCCGTCTTGAAATCCTTCACAGAGAAACCAAACAGATCAAATTCAATAGACACTGAATTGTCAGTGGTGAATTTACGGACATACACTAAGTTTTTAATCAATTTGAGGGGCATGTAGGGTATTTTTCAAGATAAAGGCTGGATGGGGGGAGGGGGGAGACAAAGTTTTATGACCATAACCAAGAATTGGAATAGAATTACCATTACCAACAATTATGCCACGAGGGTTGCTCAAATTGAAATAAGACGAGAGAGTACCTGAATCGGATGTCATGTGGGTAGTGGCACCGGTGTCCATATACCAATTCGGATCCGGTGGAGTCAAACCAAGTGTGTGCATCGCGGCCTCAATATCGGTCTGAGTGGGGCCTGCTGCATGGTGGGCTTGTGAAGGCTGGGGCCCAATTGGTATTGGGCCGAGGAGGCTGCTGGAAAGCCCACTGGAACTGTGCAAGAGCTGACGGTGAAACTGGGATGTTGGGCCAATGTCCACTGTTCCAGGCCCACGACCCAATGGCCCAAGGTTGGGACCAGTGGGTAGGTGGCCCATTGTATCAGGGATATTATTTGCCGCCACCGTTTCGGCCAGCGTTACCATTGCCGGACCCTCCGCGTTTGCCCCCACAATTTTTGCCATTATTTTTCCGACTATTTTTGCCGCCACCATGAGACCAGTTTTGGTTTGAATTGTCACCAAAATTTTGTGGATTTGTGGAGGTTGTCATCATGATCACGGGACTAGCACTAGTAGCCGCCTTTTTAGCCAAGCCGACTTCTTCCAAGGTAAGCATGGAGCGTGCCTGATAGAACTTCAGAAGAGGATTACTTTGATGAAGGAGAGTTCCAACGCCACTATAGGCCTCGGATAGGCCAACAACCATCTGTAGAACAAGACGATCTTCACTAACTGGCGTACCAACGTTGCGGAGTTGGTCCGCCAATTCTTTCAAGCTTTTGCAATAAGCTGAGACGTTTGGGAAATTTTCTATGTTGACGTAGGAAAATTCCTGTACAAGGGTAACAACTCTGGAATTTTGATTATCCTGGAATATGTCACGCAGCCTATCCCACGCAGCCATTGTTGTAGCTTCTGGCTCAATAATCGTCTGCAATAGGTCGGTAGAGATCGTAGAATAAATCCACTGAAGGACGGTGACATCAAGTGTAGTCCATAATTTAGGGTCATCCTCGCGTTGAGGCACCTCCGTATCTTCAGGAGCCGCGGGGATTATGTGATGGATGACTTGATGCGAACGAGCGTAAATTTTGAACAACTCGACCCACGTCGCGTATTGGACGTTTTCTATTTCAAGAATTAGAGGGATATGATTCTTGATGTTAGAAACAACAAGTGCATGATGAAACGTGTTCTTTGACGTAGACATAACGAAAGAACAATAAGAGATAGAGGGATTTGGAAGAGAGACTTTGAGAGCGGAAAGAGGTGTAGAAACCGAGGAGGGAGGCTCAGTGTAAGCTTGGCCGAAGAACAAGGATTTTTGGGAGAGAAATTGTTGTTTGACCTAGACTTCTGATACCATGAAAGAAATAATCCCTTGATTATTTTCATTGATTGAAAGAGTATATATACAATTTACATATTTCCATAATAGGAAAATCATATTCCTATTCTACTCCTAAAACTTTATTCTACTTGGACACTAACTATACAATTATGGTAATACAAATATTATGGTAAGTGTACAATAATAGTTACACCACAACATTACCTAAACTAGGAGACTAAAACCTTACCTAAAACCGAGACTATATACACGACCATATACACTAAACCGATACTGAATATACATATGATAGACACGTATATATTGTGTATATCGTATGTATATTTAACAAGTTAGACCTCTCCATAACAATCATGCTCTATACCAATATCTCACTATAACAATCATGTTTTATGTGTATCGATCTCACTATAACAATCATGTTTTATGTGTATCGATCTTTCATGATATGTTATATTATATGTTATCTACTTATCTATATATAACAACATTTTGCTATAGCAACCAAAAAATATGGGAACAAACAACGTTGTCATAGAGAGATTTGACTGTACCCCATGAAATTAATTGAGATGCGCGCAAACTAACCCGAACACCACAGTTATAAAGAAAAGGATTGAGAAATCATTACCTCTTTTTCAATTGAGGAAGCAACTTGTGATGATACTGGATCAACTTGAAATTCCTTCTGTGGCTGCAACTCTTTTTCAGCATCCACTGCTGGGAAACTTTCACCTCCACTTGCCATTTTCTTTTATCAAAAATCTTTACTTTGAAAGAACTATTTTTTTCTCACTTTTGTTCGTCACTTCACTTTGTTTATGTAATTGTGAAAGGTTATTAAAATACAGAAATATGATATTTTTTGCTTCCATAAGTAGGATAAAAAGAATAGGTTACCTAACACATGGATGACATTCCTTGAAATGCTACCATCAATAGGGGATCTCAACTACTTTTTATTCTTCGCTTCAATTGCCTAAGAAAATGTTGATTATATTTTACTAGAAAATAATAAGTTGATTATCACCAATTCAATATTCAAACTTCAGACTTCAGACATTAGCTATATTTGTAGCTTGGTAGTTCCAAACTTTAGCTATATTTGTAGAAGTTTGGTTTGACAATCCCAAACTTCAGACATTTTTGCTTGAAGTTTGTCAAACTCGTATGTATGAACTTTGTTAAATTATGCATTTCATTTCACTCGTGGTACTTCATCTATTTCATCTATGATACCTCAATATAAATCACATGGAATCTTTCTTAACCAGCACGGAGCAAATCTTTTGAAGGAGGAGCAGTGTTATCTGAAGTGTACAAAATTTAAAATACTGGTTACTACTTAAATGGAAGCGTCCAAATAGGCCTCGCCACGAAACTTTTACCCCATACTTTGTACCACTCTAAATTTTTCAACACCAATAATAATACCTGCTGCACCAAACTCTCCTCTACAACATCATTAGACCTTTTAAGTTTTAACCATCAAATCAAAATGAGCAGAAAATCTCAGGGTATAAAATTTAAAGGACAAGGAAAAACAAACAAATATTCAAGATTACAGGTTGGAATATGAAGAAATATTGAAGTGCTCACAATTCTCTTGCTGGAAAATTGTATTTAGATTCTTCTAGTGAGTACTCATAAAATAGCTAGTCAAATATGCTCCCTTCAATAATTTGATTGATATTTTAGTTCTTGGCCCCGAACCCACTAGGCCTAGGTCTAGCTGATCCTGAGTCCGCAAATTGCTTCCTTGGTTCTGACCTTCGCTTCCTCCTTGCAGTACCGGGAGGAGCCTGGAGTAAGAAAGGAACAAGACGATCATTTGAAACCATCAGCTTAAGTAAGAGCTAATAAAATGATAAGATAACAAAAGTGAAAATCTAAAAGTACATGATATTTTTAAGCTATGTTGCTCGGACTCTACAAAAATGTTGTCGCACCCGTGTCGGCTCCTAAAAAGAAGCACTATTTTTAGATGATTCGACACGCACCCCATCAACATTTTAAAAGAGTCTGAGCAACATAGGTCAAAATAACAACTGCATATTAGAATAGGTTTTTCCATCTCATACAATAGAAATGTGTATTATGACTAACAAATGTATTAGCAAATCTGTGAGCAGTTGAAATTACAATCTTGAAGGCATATAGGAAGAGAAAAGAAATATGTAAGACATGTTTTTTTTAATAACCGTGGTGTCCGGATCAGCTTGTGCACACCTCGACTAATATGCAGAATACACGATTACAACATAGTAAGGAGGTAAAGAGCCCGAAAATGGAACTAACTGATATGACAGATACACATAATATTCGATGTGGAGATACACTAAATTTATGGGCTATATTACATTTCTTTTGTTCCAAGGGTTGAGAGATGGAATGATTAGAGATCTATTCGAATTCTTAGATAAAATGAAATAATTATTTTGGTTAGAGAGAGGCACTCTGTTAAGCCCATAAGACGATTGGTCTAGAAATTCTCACCTATTTATTGGAATATTTGAAAAGAACTTGGGTACCATCTCGAAACAATAAAAATTCAGAAAATTGTGGTTCGAAAGGACTCAGTTCAATGAAGCTAGTTCCTCAAAGATGCTTAAAGATCATCATATCACACACATTCTTTTATTTATGTATCGAGTTAATAGCACTTTTGGTCCCTTAGTTATTGGTAAGTTTCAATTTTAGTCCTTGTGATATCTGACTAAGCACATTTAACCTTCAGTACTTGAAATCTTCACTTTTGATCCCTTTGATTATGAATATTCACTAATTTTCAGATGTATTACCCATTCCACCGTTTAATTACACATGTACAACAACAACAACAACATACCCAGTGTAATCCTACAAGTGGGGTCTGGGGAGGGTAAGATGTACGCAGACCTTACTCATGTGTTATGTTAAAATTGTTCAGTTATTCCACATTTGAGGGACTAAAAATAGTCCAAATATAACATTTTTCTACATAAAGGGACCAAAAATACACATTTTAATTAATTGAAGGTCAAATGAGATGAGTCATATATCACAAGGACAAAAATCAGAATATTCCATTATCCGAGAGACCAAAAGTGCTATTCTCCCTTATTTATTTGTTGCAAGTAAAATTTTACTGCTTCAGGAGAAAGAAAACACAGCATTTAATTATATCAACATATTCAAATAATTACAAGTAACTCAGCCAAAAATGTAGAAAAGAAAAGCACCTTCTGTTCAGGCTTTAATGCCTCCTCTAGATTACTCAGTGAAGGAAGGGAACCACCTTCCATTACCCCCATCAAATTCTTCATCCGTACACGCATTTGAAAAAGTTGAGCAACAAGTTGACTCACCTGCAGATTGCAGTCAAATTATATTAGCAAGCATGCAAAAAGTACTGAACAATTTTTAATTTTTTTATGCCATCCTTAATATCAGTAATCCACTGGATTTTACCTGCTGCTCCGTTTTTCCGGACTCTTGAGCAATACGTTTCCTTCTAGCAGGGGATTCTGCTAACAATTCTGGTTTCTCCCTCTCCTCTGAGAAAAAGATGAAATACAATGGATAGAGCGAGCAGAACTAGTATATGCTCATGTTAAACTTGGCAACACGTCCGTAGAAACCTTGTTCGAACACTAAAAAGCCACAGTGAATCGAGAGCAAGCAGGACTAGTATGCTTATATCAAATCTAGCAAGACGACATTATTAGAAACACTTTTTAAGTAAGATAAATAACCTGGTGTCATGACTTCTATCATTGATTCCATTATCTTTACGCTCTTCTCTGCCTCACGAATTTGTGCAGGAGTAACCTGTTTATGCATGAACAAGATGGACATCGGTCTTCATCATATAAGTAAAAAGATAGGAACATAGCTGATACAAGATTTGATCTGGAATCGGTTGTTACATTTCTGGCAAGTTAATATATGCACAAGAACTACTATAACATGTTGCACCATACAATATTTATCACACAGAAATGGCGTGAGATTTTATAAGAACGAGATATATTACCTTTCCCATGCCAGGAATCATTCCAATAACGCGGGACATGGAACCCATCTGTGCAACTGCACGAGTTTGCTTCAGGAGGTCATTGAAATCAAATTTTGCACTCATGATCTTCTTCTGCAAATCTTCAGCATCTTCTTGCTTCATCTAAAATCATTTATAAGGAGTCAATGAAACTAGTTGAATCATAGTAAAAAAAACTAAGAGCAAAAGTACTAGTTCAGCCACTTACAACTTCTTGGGCTTTCTCGACAAATGATAGAACATCTCCCATCCCTAAAATACGTCCAGCCATGCGGTCAGGGTAAAAAGGTTCAAGGTCCTCCATACGTTCACCCCTTCCTACGAGCTTAATTGGCTTTCCTGATACCTGTGGCAGGGAACATGCAAGTGTGATGTAAAATCAGAATTCACTTCAAAATAAAAAACTTGTTAAAAGAAAATACATGATTTTGTTGTCTATAACAAATGATCCATTTTAAAGTTTAACTCAACAGAATCACTTATACAGATATCATCAATTGCCTATTGGCTTTAGTTCTATTCCGTTCAGTTTACACCCTGAGAAAAGTAAACCACTTCTTCCCACATTATCTGTCACCTTAGCAAAAAAGATTGTCCCACATTAATTGTCTCATCAGGAAACCAAGGCAAGATTTATCAACTTTTCCAAGTTTAACCTTAATTGAGTAAGTATTTACGAACAAAGATCAATCTACTTTTATTAAATAAGGGAAATTAGGTAATATATACATAGTACTTAATGTTTTTCTTAATGGAGGTGAAAAGAGCTAAAGTGACAGATAATGTGAGACGGAGGGAGTAATACTTTAGACATGTTGAACAAAGAAATCTGAAGTTTGTGTCCAACCATTCTTATACATTTAGTTCTTGTACTGCGGAAAGTTCCCTTTTCACGCATCTGCATCTTAAGCATTTATAATCATCTACCACCATCATTAATTTTCTTTTTCAATGCTGTTCTAATTTACAAAACGTATGTGTTGATTTTTGCTAATCATGAGAGAAATTTAAGCAAAAATGAACCTGCAAAGATACTCATGTCACCCTTTTACTCTTTGCACATGGCTGGACTTAGAACAGGGAAAAACCAGATTTATATGTCATGAAGTAATAAGAACCCACCTCCTTGACACTCAAAGCTGCTCCACCTCTGGAATCCCCGTCTAGCTTTGTCATAATGGCACCAGTAATTCCAATTTCGAGATTGAATGTTGTGACCAAAGCTGACATTTCATCAAAGTAAATGATAAGAGAGAAAAACTAGAATTTTCCATTTTCAACGTGAAATGATTGTTAACCTGAAAGGCATGGCCTATGGAGTATTATCTATGGGGCAAAGAAGCAAAAGTACAAGAGAAGTATGCCAAGGAAATTTATGCAAAGACTTGATAATTCCTACAGATCCAATACAGGAAAGAATTAAATGTCATATATGGGGGGAATAATTGCCATGCTCATATGATGGGAAACAGAATAGTTTTCTCTTGGAAAAAATATTAGGCGCCCATGTCACATCAACAACAAATATTTTGGTCGCCACATGTCTAAGAAACCTCAGGTGGATAAACAATAGATGGCCTAGATGGTTAAGGAAAGTTCATATTCATACCAAATGATTAATACATGCATAACAAGGCACATCGCTTTTATATGCACGAATATGCATGGTTAGGAAGAAAAAGATGTCCCCAGTCATAGAGCATAAAGATACGCGAACCGTGTTGTCGATTTGAAAAAATGGACGTAACAGTCAACAAAGCATGACAGGAGCCACATAGAAAGAAAAATTGTGAAAAGACACCTGCAATTGTTATGCAAAATACCATTTCTCTCCGAGGCTAAACACCATAAAGATCCATGAAGCTGATGATACGTTATCATTTTAGATTCAAAATATGATAGTGGCAAAGATATTGATATCTCCCAAGTAACAAGATCTTTTCAGATCCTAGAATTAAGAAGGGCTGATGAATATTTGTATTTAAGGTAAAAATTCAGTATAACCACCAGTGGCATAGAGAAGTTTGATGTAGTGCCGCTATTTTCATTTCAATAAAGCTTTTTAAAGTAAGTTTTTCAGATTACAACAACATACCCAGTGAAATCCCACAACGTGGGGTCTGGGGAGGGTAGAGTGTACGCAGACCTTACCTCTACCTTGATAAATAGAGCGGCTGTTTCCGAGAGACCCTCGGCTCAAAACAGAGCATAAGCACAAGCAAAGCAAGAGTAAAGCAAGCAAGAGAAACGGTCAGGAAAAATTTAAAGCAGTATGAAAATGCTGGTATAAAAAGCAAATAAGTCATGATATCGCATTCCGAAAAAATAAGCAGTAACTAGCGCAAGTAAATAAGCTAAACAAAGTACACTACAGGACATATATCAGCAGAAAACAAGCTACAGGGGACTATAAAACAATATTGTGCCTATTAGTTAGATAGACTAAGCAGACCTACAATAACAACACTACCACTACCAGTTTGCAAGCGTAAGGAGGACTATGCTCGACTACCCACTACCCTTCTATCCTAATCCGTGTCCTCCACAACTCCCTATCTAAGGTCATGTCCTTAGTAAGTTGCACCTGCGCCATATCCCGTCTAATCACCTCTCCCCAATACTTCTTCGGCCTACCTCTACCCCTCCTGAACCCGTCCATAGCCAACCTCCGCACTGAAGCATTGATGTCTCTCCTCTGCACATGCCCAAACCATCTCAACCTCGCTTCCCGCATCTTATCCTCCATCGAGGACACTCCCATTCTGTTCCGGATATCATCATTTATAATCATATCCCTCCTTGTATGCCCGCACATCCACCTCAGCATCCTTATCTCCGCAACTTTCATCTTTTGGATGTGCGAAGTCTTGACTAACCAACACTTCGCCTCATAAAACATAGTCGGTCTAACCACCGCCCTATAGAACCTGCCTTTGAGTTTTGGTGACACCTTTTTGTCGCATAAGACTCCAGATGCGAGCCTCCATTTCATCCACCCTGCCCCAATACGATGTGTGACATCGTCATCAATCTCTCCATCCCCTTAGCTAATAGACCCAAGATACTTTAAGCTTCCTTTCTTTGGAATGACCTGAGTACCAAGCCTCACCTCCACGTCTGTCTCAAGGTCACTCCCGTTATTGAACTTGCACTCCAAGTATTATGTCTTGGTCCTACTTAGCCTGAACCCTTTAGATTCCAGAGTTTGTCTCCAAACCTCTAACTTAGCATTCACTCCGCTACGAGTCTCATCAATCAGGACTATGTCGTATGCGAATAACACACTATGTCACCTCCCCTTGGATTTGTCGCGTCAGTCCATCCATCACCAAGGTAAATAAGAATGGGCTAAGAGCTGATCCCTGGTACAGCCCCATCATTACTGAAAAGTGCTCCGTGTCTCTTTCTACTGTCCGTACCCTGATCTTGGATCCATCATACATATCATTGATCGCCCTAGTGTACGCCACAGGTACACCTCTAACCTCCAAACATCTCCATAGAACCTTCCTAGGAACTTTGTCGTATGCCTTCTCGAGGTCGATAAAAACCATATGTAAGTCCATCTTGCTCTCCCTATACTGCTCCACCAACCTCCTAATAAGATGAATGGCTTCTGTGGTCGAACGCCCCGGCATGAATCCAAACTGGTTCTCGGAAATAGACACGCCTCTTCTCGCCCTCATCTCCACAACCCTCTCCCAAAGTTTTTGAGATTCTACCACGGAAATTTTGGCATTTAATGGTTCTTAACTTCTTTTGCATATTTAACCAGTGCAAGAGTACCTGCAGCTTCTTGGCCAGTCATTGCATCCACAACAAGCAAAACTTCTGTGGGGTTTAGTACACGTTTCACATCTTTTAATTCATCCATCATAACTTTATCTATCTACAAGAAGAAAGAAAGAGTTATAACAGGAACCACTAGAATAAGCTAAGCTCGGAATCCAGAAACTAAGAGAATATAACCTGAAGTCTTCCAGCTGTATCCATTATGACTACATCTACATTCTTCCTTTTGGCCTCTTGTAAGCCTTGCCGGGCTATCTCTGCAGGTTTTACATCCGTTCCTGCTGCATAAACAGGTACATCAACCTGTTCCGCTTATCAGTAAACATAAGAATAAAGAAACTTGAGTATAAACACTTATTCTTCATGCTAGAAGAGCAAGATATCATTTCAAACCAAAATGGAAATGCAAGCTTAATTAGGGCATACACATGATTTTCATATGTGAACAAATGCAAAAAAAACTTATGCTGAAATAATTCATGTTCAGATGACTGAAATCATTATTATCACTATAGATGTGGTGAAATGAGCTTTGCCCACTGGTTGAGTAGATTTTTATCACAAAGGAGGTCCATGGAGCCAGGAGC
>CM056508.1:45611625-45740911 GCA_029783415.1 Anisodus acutangulus
TGGTCCAACCTCTACTTTTTAACAAAAATGCTTCAATATTTGCAAATCTATGTATGTAGGTTGAAGTTCGGACCCCCCAGCCCTCAATTATTTAAATGAATGCTTAATCAGCAGACCAGGAAGCACTTTCTGTCAAGTAAT
This sequence comes from Anisodus acutangulus, assembly GCA_029783415.1. Taxonomy (NCBI): domain Eukaryota; kingdom Viridiplantae; phylum Streptophyta; class Magnoliopsida; order Solanales; family Solanaceae; genus Anisodus; species Anisodus acutangulus. Next base: position 45,611,767 of record CM056508.1, read on the forward strand.
GTCACTTCATATCATGTGTAACTAGTTTTTTTATATGTTATTTAGAAAGAAAGATCCTTAGAAGCAGTGTCTTTGGACAAAGGTGCATCCGCCCTGACTTAATGCTGCCAAAGTGACATGTGATACCTGTTTTCCCAAAATAACAAGTTGGTCGATAGCAGCAGGTCTGTACACGTCTCCAGCAATCAGCATGCAACTCTTTCCCTGCATACCAAGCCACAATACCAGTCAAGTGTTAAAAATACTAGAAGGGGGGAGTAAGGCAGTTTGTATGACTACACAAATAAATGAAGAGCACGAGAGCAAGAGCGGGGGAATAGGAGGAAGGGATAAGAGATGGTGGAGTGTGGAATTCCTGATAGCACACCTGCTTTTTGAGATATAATGCTAACTTTGCGCTCACAGTTGTCTTCCCAACACCTTGTAAACCAGCCAATAGTATTACGGTGGGTGCAGATTTAGCAAAAACCAGTTCAGAGACCTCTCCACCCATCAGTTTCACAAGCTCATCACTTACAATCTACACCAATTAATGTCAGACATATATTTTCAGCTCGAGCTGATAGCCCATTTTCCAAAAAGGAAAAAAATAATAACAACTGAAGGGATGCAGCATAGTCACAAGCACAAACTAAATATGCTAGCCAGTGCATCGGATTTACATGTTCCTGTTGCATTAAAGGGACGCAACAATAAGGATAAAGAACTGATTAAAACAAGAGCAAAAAGAAAGTCACAATTAAACAATACTCCAGAAATCCAACACCTATATGCATAGTTGTTCCAAGATTTCCCCTGTGCAGGCTACAAGTGAAGATCCATTTTAGATGCAAATTGAGGGGCAGAAATAGCTAACTTAGCATTCTTGCTACAAAATGCTTATTATTCAAGGTCATCAGTCTGCTAATACATACTTTAACCAGTTGCTGATCTGGTTTTACTCCACGAATCAAGCCAGTTCCAACAGCCTGTTCACTAACAGATTGAACGAACCTTCTGACAACAGGGAGACTAACCTGCCAATAAAGTGTACATGAGAGGTATAACTTGATTTGTAGAAATCAGCTGCTAAATTAGTGAAGACATACATCAGCTTCTAAAAGAGCCCTCCTGATGTCTCTCATAGGTTCCACAATGTTTTCCTTGGTCAAACCCTCTGAAACACAAGGAATTCAAACAACAGCCACTTCATCATTATATATAATAACATATTTAGCAGAAAGGACAATGAGAACTTAAACCTCTAAAATGTGAAAGGTTGGGGAGATAGAAAATACGATTATAAAGTTTGGAACACCAATAATCTCTCCATCTATCTTTGGAAAAGGTAGGCAACTCACGTTTTTAACAATTACTGTAAATACTTTCCAATTAGTTTATTCCTAAAAATTGATAGTATCAAGCAATAACGTGGGGAACTAAAAAGGAGAAGTATATCCCTGTTAAACAGAAATCCACTGACCGACATTTGTTCAACAAATCTCAAACACAAAGCAACTTTATATATTACTCTTTCACTTAAAGCTATGCCATTTCAGCAAACTCGAGAAAGTTCAATCATATGTTAAGCTAAAAGTTCTGTATATATACATATACAGACCCGCACACAAAGAAGGCCACTACAGAAAATGAAATTCTGGTACCATATGTAAGGGTTGTTTGAACTTCAGCTATCAGGATGAGCTCATAAGTTGCAACACAATTAATTTTGTAGATTTTAGTACAAACATTCGCAAACTTATATGCGCTTTGAGATATATCTTTTATACCATGTTTCACTTAAGCATATCAAAAACTTCAGCTATTTACCATGTTTTTTATATGTCTAGCTGAACACATTTTGGAAGATTGGTATGACTATTATATGCCTACATGCCACATTTTGAAGAACTCTTAGATCACTCCTTATCTTAAGAAAGTATCCTGAATAGGAATTTTCACTTAAAACAAATCACATCCCCTTCATATTTGGTAGATACACACTCCAATATAAGTATCAACTACCCCAATCAAGAAATTCCATACTTCAAAATTCCAGAAGAATTAGCTCATATTAAGAAACAAATCTGTATTATTTCTTTACCTTCTCCTTTGAGCTTGTTCCAAGCTGTTTCAAGTCCACTAGTGAGCTGTCCAAACATCTCAGCTCTAATAACTCCACGCATTTCCCTTCTTAAAGTAACCACATTTCTAGAATTGATCACCCTCCATGTGTCCCTCTACATAAAAATTGAATCTTTTTAAACAACTACAAAAAAATAAAATAAAACAAGAAACTTAACCAACATCCAAAAGGGTCTTACAGTAAATGAGTTTCTTGAGGAAAATGAAAGAGAATTGTCAGAACCAGTTACTACATAAAAAATGAACCTTTTCAAAGAACTGCAAAAATAAACTAGGCATAATACATGAACATGCCCTCAAACTTGCTTCAGCGTAGGTACCTCAACTTGTATAAAATTGAACACATAAACATAAATGCTGATGTGACACGTAAATTTGGAGGTGTTTAGATGATCATTTTGTAAGTTGGAGTGTTCAATTGACAAGGTGGAGACAAGTTGAGGTGCTACTTGTAAAAGTTGGAGGGGGATATTTACCGGCTGAAGCCAAGTTTGAGGTCTTGTTTATGTATTATGCCAATAAACTAAAATAAAGAAAGAAAACAATCCAACACCCAAAAGGGTCTAACAGTAAATGAGTTTCTTGAATACAATGAAAGAGAATGAACGGAACCAGTTCTACATAAAAATTGAATCTTTTTTAGAGAACAAAAATGAAGGGCAGCCCAGGGGTGTGACATAGACTGTCTAACCTAATGCAGCCATTAGTAGCTACCCTTTAAACCCGTAACTTATAGTCACACAGAGACAACTTTAGCGATGCTCCAAGTCTGCCCTTCAAAAAGAAATGCAAAATAAAGAAAGAAAACTAACAAATACTGAAAAGGGTCTTACAGTGAATGAATTTCTTGAGGAAAATGAAAGAGAATTAATAGAACCAGTCCATGAAGAAGAAGTACAACAAGTGTAGTGTAGTTTGGAGAGTGGAAAGAAATGGTGGGAAGCAATAGAAGAGGATAAAGAAGCAGTGGCTTCCATGGAGAAAAGGTGAAAGAACAATCAATTGAAGCTTTTCTTCTTCTTTTTTCTATCAGAGTGTTGGTTGATACTTTGGTTTATTATCCATTAGAACAAAGGTGTAATCTATTGGTCTATCTACTATATAGTTGCAAGTGTTGTGTGCATTGCGGACTATCATAATATCCTACTCCATCAACTTCATTTTGCTTCTTTTTTTTTTTCTTTTCTTTTTTACCTTTTTGGCATTTTGGGGGTTGCTATTTATATATATATTTCCTAATTGGTTATTCCATTATATTATTTTGGATTTAATTATTTACCCTAAATTTTAAAAGGGATAATAACACTTTTAATCCTCAATTATTAATAAATTATGATTTAATTTTTATGATATTTTACTAAGCATATTTGACCCTCAATTAAAAAATTATGTATATTTGGTTTCTAGATGTAAGAACTATGGTATACTTTGACTATTTTTTTATGACACGAAAATCCGTAGACACTACCCTCTTGGATGCGCACAGGGTAAATTCAGTTTTTATGGAATAGCTCGCAAACCACACAGTAGAGGTAACTCATACTAGGCAAGTTTCATGCGACGAGCTGAAATTATATTTCTTTTAAATATGGAGTAATAATACAAGTTTAACATAAAATGGATAATCTGATGCACAAAGCTCCAGCATTAGTAGGCCCCGAAAAAGGTCACACCCTCATATGGTGTGATATAGATATCCTAAACTAATAAAAATATTAATGGTTACTTCCACGGTTTAAATCTGTAATCTATATATTATACTGAGACAAGTTTAACGTAACATTAGAATAGTTAAATAGCGGATAATTAATAATTTTGATATTTTTAATAATATTCACAAGAAAAGGGATTAAAATGAATATTTTAATTAATTAAAAATTAATTGTACTTTACAAAATATTGGAAGCACTAAAATTAAAATTTATAAATGAGAGACCCAAATGTACTATTATCCCATCTCCTTAAATCATCTGTTGGAATAAAAGAAATTCAAATTTTACCATAACTCATATCAAATATTTTTATCCCTAGTGCCAAACGAGCCCTAAAAGAAAAGAGAGGAAATTTCCTTCTCTTCAAGCAACTCAATCTTCTCTGTTCATGGAAATATTTCCCCCCCGTCAATACACTCAAAACCAAAGTCAATAATATCAAACATCAACACCCTTTTTAGTATTGTTGTATAATATAAGGTTGCAGAAAGGATAATTGAGTTGAATTCTTGATTCTTGAAGTGGGTATTATGGTGAAGTCATTAGAGAATGTTGCACCATTCTTGTTGAAGTGTTATGAGATGGTGGAAGATGAGTCAACCAATGGTTTGATTTCTTGGAATGAATCAGATAATAGTTTCATTATATGGGATGTTCCTAAATTTTCATCTGAATTGCTTCCTAAATACTTCAAGCATAGCAATTTCTCTAGCTTTATTCGTCAACTCAACATCTATGTATGTAAACTCTACTCTCTCTTTTTCCCCTTTTCAACTTTCTTGGATTTCATTTCAAATTATAGTGCTTTATTAATCAACTTGTTATGGTGTTTTGTTTTTTGTTGTGTTGGATTCTGATAGTTCTGAGTTAGATCAGTAATGTAACACGGGATTTAGCCTAAATTACTTGAATAGGAAGAAAGAATAAGAATCTGGATTGGTGGTCCTTTTCCCTTTTTCATGATGATGTGTATGTCAACAACAACATACCCAGTGTAATCCCATAGGTGGGGTCTGGGGTGGGTAGAGTGTACGTTGAACTTACCCCTATCTCGTAGAAATAGAGAGGTGGTTCACGATAGACCTTCGGCTTAGATATAAAGCATTTCAAAGCAATTTGAAAAAGGGAATACAAAAATGAAAGCAGCAACAACGAAATAATGTGAAATGGAAAGCAGTGCATAGCATTCAGTAGAAGAAAGAAGAGTAACAACAATGCAATAATGCGATAACCGGACCACAAGATACACAAAATCGAAGAATAAGAAACTACGAGAATAGTGCTAATTCTACAAGTAAGAAAGTAGGTACAAGTACGATTAAGCCTATCCCGCAGGAAAGAAAGAGAATGCTCATCAACCAACTAACCTTTTACCCTAATCCGCGACCTCCAAATCCTCCGATCATCATGTCCTCGGTAAGCTCAAGATGTGCCATGTCTTGGCTAATCACCTCCCCGCTCCCCCCAAATATTTCTTTGGCCTACCTCTACCTCTCCTTATGTCCAACAATGCCAATCTCTCACACCTTCTCAGTGTCTAAATGATGATGTGTATGTCATTTAGATTATTTTAGTTCTGATTATTGCACAGCTTGATTACTTTTGGAGTTAAGACCACTTCTTTGGGCAGTGATCTGTGTGTTTTTGTGAAGTTATAAAGCAGTTTCCTGAGGTAAAAAGCATTCAAATGTCTTTCTTTGTTACTTGTTTATCTGTTTATCTTTATGTTTGTGTTTCCTTTCTTTTTTCTGGTTTGAAGTTCTCTTTCCTTTTGGGTGGGGTGGGGGCAGGTAGGTAGGTTGGGGAGTGAATACTCTGGAATATATTACTTACTGGCGATCGTTGCCATTTAATTAGCTCCAAAGAGATGATGGAATGATCTAAGAAAGTTTTTGTTTTATGGATTTGTTGAAGAGAACTTTTTTCTGAATTTGGTATATTTTTGAGTTGTTAGATCCAACAAAGAAGGAAAAGGATGTAGATGTTTGTGTTTGTACGACTGGGACATCAACTCTCTTTGTTTGATAGCTGTCTACTTAACAATGAGAACTATTTTTTCATATCAAAGAAAAAAAGTTTATGTAGTTTTGAGGCGACTGAATTACAAATGGCTTGTACTTACTAAATTATGTAAATTTAAAATTCTCTCCATTTTAAGAAAAGGATATGTCTGGGGAAGGATGAAAAACCTATAAATTGTTGCAATTAATTGCTCCATGGTATGTAAATATCCTCAACATCCTCTATTCTCTCTTGGATGTACATTTCGGAGCAAAGTGTCTGCTTTGCTTATCAAGCTACTTATTTGTACAAGTTTCTTTTCTATTTTAAATTGTTTGCCTGAGCTGCACCTTTCAAGTATCTAAACAGTACTGTACTTGGGCCCTTCGGGACATCCGATAAAACTGGATCAGCGCTGTAATTAAAAGCTCAAGAGTATAATTTTTTTTCTCATGTGCATAGCATTACTCTATTTGCAATAAACAGGTCCTTCTTTAACCTTGACATAATGGAAGATTGTATCAATATATTATTGATGCATTATTTGCACTCGCTATGAGCTTCATGTAGTCCCTTCTGTTGAGGATGTGGACGTCAGTTTTCATTGTTCACGAAGATTTTTGAACTTTCTGATTATTGACTTCTCAGAAAGTATTCTCAACTCTGGCTCCATGCTCTTTCATCAAAATTATCATTGTTGTCTACCGGTTGAAAGGGTTGCTACTTTCAGAAGTTTTGGTCTATGTGTCACTTGTCATGTATATATATAACTGTCTGTTCTTGTAATCGTATTGGCCATCTGTGATTAACATTCATGATAATTTTTCTGATTAACAAGTTAAAAATGACAAGTCATTCGTGTTGCTTATTGGTTTATTAAAGTCTAATTGTTAAGATTTTCAATTATTCAGGGTTTCCATAAAACTGATACAGATAGATGGGAATTTTCGAATGATAGCTTTCTGAAAGGGCAAAAGCATTTTTTAAAGAATATCGTTAGAAGGAAACAGCCGAGTGTAGTCCAAAAGAAACTGGAGGAGACCAAGTCTGAAGAAAATAAGATTGTTCGACTGTGGAAAGAAGTTGAGAATCTCAAGGCTGATAAAAACGTGCTCACACAGGAGTTAGTCAAGCTGAGGCAACACCAGCAGAATTCAGAGAGTAAGTTGATACTTGTACGAGAACAACTAAAAGTTATGGAGAAAAATCAGCAACAAATGCTTTCCTTCATTGTTATGGCTATGCAAAGCCCAAGTTTTTTGGTTCAGTTCTTCCAGCCCAAGGAAAACAATTGGCGTATGACTGAAAATGGTAAGAATAAACTGAGTGAAGTTGAAGAAGATACGCCATCTGATCGAGCAGTTGTTGAAGAAGATATGCCATCTGATCGAGCAATTGTGAGGTATCATCCTCCCACTCATGAAGCTGCATGTGCTGAACCTGAACCTGTACCTGAACCTGAACCTGCCTTGGATACTCAGAAGACACCTATGGAGCTCGATCTTTCTTCCGATGAAATAAAAGATCTGTTTTCCAATATAGATTTCTTCGCAGGATTAATGGATGAAAAGCTGCTTTCTTTTGAGAATGGCGTCCCTCTTACTTTGCCAGATTTTCCTGATGCCGACGATGACATGTTGGAACAGCTGCTTTTGTCCTGTCCAATAACAGAGAATAATGAAGGCGAAGGGATAGATAATAAAGCTCGTTCCGATGCTGGGCCAATAGAGTCTGGAACTTTTGTAGGTTCAGAGGAGCCATTTCATAGTCTCGAAGATAAAGAGATGGACATGGCGGAGACTCTGTCAGACAACTCAAGTAATATGGATAGACTAACTGAAAAGATGGGACATACTAGATTCTGAAGGAGCCCAACACGGTAACGCTTGATTTGATCAAGCCACTGAGTATTGGAAACATGCTATAGTGCTTACTCCCGGTACTTATATTGAAGCGCATAATTGGTTGAAGATCACGAGATGTTACTTCCAATACTGAGAAATACCGGAAGATCTATTGTGTTACTACTGTTGAATCTTCCTTGTTTTACATCATTTTCTTTGGTCACTAAATCTTTTATGGCCCCATTCTTCTTTTGAAATCTATTGAGGGAGCAAATATTGTAACTCGGTAATGTTCATAGTTGAAATAGTATACAAAACTGCTAAAAGCTTAATTGATATTTTACGCTTCCCCTCAGGTTAATCTAAGTTTCTCCCAATACTGAAGAGCTTTTCCAATTGCAGTTAACTATAGGTACTGCTCAATCTTGCATTGGATGTCCTTTTGATGCTTAAAGTTTAATTTTTTTAATTGGAACTAGCTAAAATATTTGTCACGATTCAAGTTCATGGTACATATTGTGCGCTTTCTTCAACAGTCCTCGTGGATTTGCTTCTCAATACGGTGCTGGAACAAACTTTAGTGAAGACATTGAGTCCGTAAGGGGGTGTATGTGAAGCTAATAAGAGAAGAGGAGGCGATGAGGATATATCAAAGAGAAAGACTGGCAGACTTGTAGGCTAATGAATTTTTGGAGGGGTATATATTATACCTCAGAAGAATCCTATATCAGAATAAGAGACGAAAAAGTGAAAAGTTTTATAATACAACACAAATTCACGAGAGATTGTCTTCTGAATTTCTTCATCCCCCCCATCGATCACCCTTTGTCTAAACAATTTGTTTGGATGGTTGTTATTTATTGTATTGTGTTAGTTTAAATATAATTTGATTGTTACTAAAATTTCATTATATCACATCGTCAAATTCATTGTTACGTACCAATTTGATATAATTGTGTTATTATCTTTATTTTATTTTATTGTCTTTGCTTATTATCTAATAATCATTATTTTATCATTTATTCTACATTTTTATAATTATCGTACCTCGTACTCTAATGGCAGTCCGGTTCACTAGGGTCTCGCTATGCGCGAGGTCCGGAAAATGGTCGAACCATAAGAGTCTATTGTATATAGCATTACTATGCATTTATGCAAAAGACTGTTTTCACGTCTTAAACCGTGATTTTCTAATTACATGACAGTAACTTTACCGGTTAATCCAAGACTCAGCCTTCCAAATATGACACATTAAGAAACCATATTTAAGACCATCCAAACAGAAGCATATCAAATCACCATTTGTCTAATGACCAGACACCTCCACCTAGTACCTCTGCACAAAAATACAAGATTCTTCACATTTCCATACTAACCAACCCACCATTATCACCAAAGCTACAAACTTTACTACTACTACTACTACCCCATGGAATACCCATTTAAGAACTCTCTCAAAACATGGTCACTACTTCCAAGCACTCATTCTTTACCGTCAAATGCTCCGATTTAGATCCACCCCAAATTCCTTCACTTTCCCTTTAACTCACCAAAATTACAAAACTTATATTGTATTAGTTGAAATCGCGTGAAAGAGTTCCGTCAGCGCTATAATGGCTACATTTTGTAAATTCAGCAGCTACATTTCATAATTTTTCCAAATTATAGGTACATTTTATTAATACCGTTTAAATATTTGTCATGTCACGTAATTTTCCTACTATAAAATGCACTAAAAATCAATCACCCTTTGTCTATTCTAAGTAAATGACCAGACACCTCCACCTCGTACCTCTTCACAAAAATACAAGATTCTTGTCAAATTTTCACACTAACCAACCCACCATTATCACCAAAGCTTCAAGCTTTACTACTACCCCATGGAATACCCATTTGAGAAATCTCTCAAAACATGGTCAATACTACGAAGCACTCATTCTTTATCGTCAAATGCTCCAATCTAAAACCACCCCAAATGCCTTTACTTTCTCTTTTGCTCTCAAATCTTCAATTTCCCTTTCCCTTCCCATCACCGGAACACAAGTCCATTGCCATATCATCAAGTTAGGGTGCAAATATGAACCTTTTGTTCAAACAGCTTTGATATCCATGTACTGTAAATGCGGTTTAACTGAACTTGCACGGAAGGTGTTTGATGAAATGCCTGAACCAAGTCTTACTGTATGTTATAATGCTTTGATTTCTGGGTATGTTCAGAATTATGATTTCTTGAATGGGTTTTCGTTGTTTTGTGAAATGAGGCTGAGGGGAGTGAAGTTTAATGCGGTTACGATTTTGGGATTTGTACCGGGTTGTACTGTTCCGGAGTGTTTGTGGTTGGGAATATCGTTGCATTGTTTGAATGTTAAGTGTGGATTGGATAATGATTTGGCTATTGCAAACTGTTTGTTGACAATGTACGTGCGTTGTGGTTCTATGGAGTTAGCGAAGAAGTTGTTTGATCACATACCGGAAAAGGGGTTGATCACTTGGAACGCAATGATTTCTGGATATGCGCAAAACGGGTTGGCTGCAGAAGTTTTGGAGCTTTACCATGAGATGGAATCATTGCAGGTAGGGGTGTCGAATGGGCGAGTTGAACTAGATCTGGGCGGGTCAGAATGGGCTGACCCTTTGACCCGCCCAAAAGTTACTTGGGCTAAAAAGCGGGGCATAACGCAATCTGTCGAATTTTTACTATGTTTTAATTTCTTCCTTTGTTCTTTTATAATTTTTAAATATCTAATAAAATTATTTTTCTTTATAATATATAAAATATATCAAATAAAAAAATGTCTTTTAGAAAATATTTTGATAAGAATGTATCAATTTGGGCTACATATCAACCCAATTTTTAAATGGGCTGAAATGGGTTGAGCTAATAAATGGACGGGTTATGTTTTCATGAGCTAATTTTGTCACCCCTAATTGCAGGTGAATCCTGATGCGGTGACATTTGTTGGGGTTTTATCTGCTTGTGCTAATCTTGGAAATCAAATGATTGGTTTTGAGGTGGAACAGAAAATAAAGTCCAGTGGTATGAGGTGTAATGTATTCTTGAAGAATGCACTAATAAATATGTATGCCAGATGTGGTAATTTGGCGAAAGCTCGGATTATATTTGATGAGATGCCGGAGAAAAACTTGGTGTCTTGGACAGCAATAATAGGTGGGTATGGAATACATGGGCTCGGAAACACTGCTGTGGAGCTTTTCGATAAGATGATCGAGACTGGCATTCGACCGGATGGAACGGTGTTTGTTAGTGTTCTATCTGCATGTAGTCATGCAGGGTTGACTAAAAAGGGCTTAGATTATCTTGATCTAATGAAGAGGGAGTTCAGGTTGAAGCCACGTTCGGAGCACTATTCTTGTGTTGTGGATTTATTAGGTCGTGTTGGTCGACTTGAGGAAGCTCGGAAACTTATTGAATCGATGGAAGTTGAACCTGATGGTGCTGTATGGGGTGCCCTATTGGGTGCTTGCAAGATCCACAAAAATGTTGAACTTGCAGAATTAGCTTTTAACAAGATTGTTGAGCTTGAGCCGACAAATATAGGCTATTACGTGCTACTTTCCAATATCTACACAGAGGCAAATAATTCAGAAGGTATATTAAGAGTTAGATTGATGATGAGAGAACGAAAGCTCAAAAAAGATCCAGGTTATAGCTATTTTGAGTGTAAAGGGAAAACTCACCTCTTCGTGGCTGGCGATGGAAGTCATCCTCAAACGAAAGAGATATACAAAATGTTAAATAGATTGGAGCATGGAGGGGTAAACAAAAATGATCAAAATCAAGAACCTCGTGATGTTATGGGCGTGCATAGTGAACGTTTGGCAATTGCATTTGCTCTCTTGAACACTGAAATAGGGACTGACATTCTTGTTATAAAGAACTTAAGAATATGCGGTGACTGCCACTCGTTTGTAAAGCGGGTCAGCAAAATTGTGGACCGGTTATTCGTGGTCAGAGATGCCACCCGTTTCCACCATTTTCAAAACGGTACATGTTCTTGTAATGATTACTGGTGACTGGTGGGCTTGGACAAATGACTGTACAAGACCTTCACAGTGAAGCTATTCTCAAAGATGGAATATAGTGAAGTATGCTCTCTAAAATCTTGAAGCTGGTGGCTGGATTATGCAACTTTGCTTTGATCATGTCCTCAACACATCGACTGAACCCAACTTGCAAGAAGGGATCATAGTATGTGTCAAGGGTTTAACCTCTTTTGTATTGACCTATGTGGTTCATATATAAGAAAGAGCATTGCATTCACCAAAAGTTTGAAAAGTTGAGTGGCCATGAGATATGAATTGTCATCACAGATGAAAGTGGATATAGGTTATTGCTGCTGGGCTCGAGATCTGTGAGCGGCTGTCATCATTATACAAGTCTAACAGTTGCTCCACTCTTTTCCTGTTCCAAAATTACGCATCACAACGAGGGTCTATCAAAAACAACCTTTCTACCTCCACGAGATTGAGGTAAGGACTGCGTACACTTTACCCTCCCTAGACCCCACATGTGGAATTATAGGGTTATGTTGTTGCATCACAAGAAAATAAGGGGAAACAACTAACAGGGTACCAGCTTTTGAGGCAGATGTATTTGGATGTTTGATGGAGGCATTTCTAGCTTCTTCGAGCACAAGTTTGACATTAGGGGAAAGCATGTAACTTTTACCATTTTTATCTACCTTTCAAGGAGCCGAGGGTCTATCAGAAACAACATCTCTACCTCCCAAAGTAAGGGTAATGTCTGCGTACACACTGTCCTCCTAGACCCAACTTGTGGGAATACACTGGTTATGTTGTTGTTGTATCTACCTTTCAAGTACTGGAATTTGATTAAATTCTAGACCCCCCCCCCCAAAGAACTTTACTTGCTAAATCATTGTAGACATTAATTGTTCATTGGTCATGCATGGACTAGCCGTGTTTTACTGGGAAAAGTTGTTTTACCTTGGACGAGGAAATATAGAAAGTATTATGTGCTTGATTCATAAGATTCTATAATTATTTTACTTAACATGTCTCTCCCATGATTTTTCATATAATTTTATGTTGGATGATTTTGATCCAAGATTTAAACAACTATAGGTTGAGTTTGAGAGTAAAGCAAGAATTGCAAGTGCCAAGTGGTGCTCCTAGACATCTAATTTTCGACCCTCCCCTATATGTTTACAATATTTTTTAGGTTATAATATTTCTTTTGGGTAGTACACTAGTACTTAAGTTTTGAGTTTATTTTGGTGGTTTTCTATAGACAAAATTGAAAATTCCCACAAACAAAAAAACATGGTTAGGATTTTGAGTTATATTCCTGGGCGGAGCCACCTTAGGCAAAGGGTGGTCATGTGCACATCCTTTATCGGAAAATTATGTGGTGTACACAGGTTAAATTTTAGCTATTATGAGGATATTTTTTATTTTGCACTCTTAATATAAGGAAAAGAAAATATGCACATCCTTCGCCAAATTTCAGACACTACCACTGGTTATATTGCCTTGATTAGTTAAATACAAAGTATGTGCTTCCTTGTTTCTATTATTATTATTATCACTACTACCAAAACAACATACCCAGTCTATTCCTACAAAGTGAGGTCTGGTAATTTTTCTTTTTTATATATTTTCAACTACACATTTTTTTTTTGCTCTTGGTTAAATATTTCTCTTTTAAGGTACGAAAAAATGCGTTAAAAATGAACTCCTGTGTTTAAAATATAACCTATTTACACACACATATAATTCAGTGGACTCGTCTATTTTAAAGAAATACAGATGAGAGTCAAAACAAGATGGGGTATCTATCTGGTCACTTGATAACTTCGAGTATCCTAATGAATTAATCCTTTAATTTAATTCCAAGAGTTGATCTTAGCCATTGGATCTAATATATAATAATATAAATCAGTTTTAACCCTATATGATTTTGGTTCCAGTTTGCTTCTGTAGCCGGTGATCTTTCCACTAAAATCTGAAAAGTTTATTTTAAGGTCCAATTTCTATTCTCCCTATGCTATCCTCTGTATATATTTGGTGTGTTTGAAATGGATTATGAGGTTTTAGGTTTAGATTTTTCTAGGGGCGGCCAACGGGGCGGGGCGGTCTGGGACGGGTTCCGGCAGGACGGGAAGAGGTCCCGTCCCGTCCCACATCCCGCCGGAAGAGGGGCCGGGATTTGGCGGGACGGGTTGCGGGATTTGTTTTTTTTTAGACACTTAATTTAAAAATATATATATTTAGACACTTAAATAATTGAACAAGATAGTGTAATAAAAATATCACAATACTGTTTTTGTGCCTCTTATACTATTTAATAGAAATATGATTTTTTTGTAATACAATTTTAAAATTGCAACTTTGTTTCGTTGTTCAAAAGTTGCAAATCACATAATAAAATTGACATTAAAAAAATTACATAGTTAACCATACTTTTTCTAATTTCCTCACAATGTCTTGAGAATCTTCGATTGGAATTGGAAGTTGTTGGTCAAATTGTTCGACGTCGCTTCCTGTTCACTCGGACAAGATTTCATTGTAGTTGTAGTCGTCTTCTTCGTTGATTTCTGGTTGACCGCACCTTCTACGCTCTGCTTTAATCCAATCTCTGAATAAAACTGTAATCTCCAGGCTCTCCCGCCAATGAGTGTATGTGCTCTCCTATTTAAAATCTTCCGGCAGAAAAAATGCTTTCAGACGCTGTTGATGACGCTTGAATGTTCAACACATCTCGAACCATCTTTGATAGTGTCGGAAATGTCTTCGCATTCTCCCTCCAGTAACTCAGCAAGTCTTTACGTCCATCTTCATTGACAATTGACTCGTACGGTACAACATCATGCAAAACATAAACATCAAATTCGCTAACTTGTGAAGAAGTTGAACCACTAAACATTATATTTTTAAGGCCTTGAACACTAACAACATACACTGCATGTCTTTTATTAGGTTGCAGTGAAGTAGAAGAAGATGGTACCGAAGCCGGTTGATTATTTACACTTTTTTTGTTAGTAATACATATATATTTTTTGTATTCATTGTGTATGTTAGACATAACTTCTTTTTAGTTGGTTCTTCTTCAGTTGGGTCTGTTGGAAGTATTTCTAAGCTTTCCTAAATCATTTCAACAAGCGTTTTACAACCGTCTACTTTAATAGTCGGATTTAATACAATACCAATAAAATATATAGTGTGAATAGGAAAAAAATTAATTTTATAAACATTTTTTTAATAGCTAGAGCGTAAACTCGTTTTTTCATATATTCATTAAGTAACAAAAATATTAGAGCTATATAAAATAACATTGTTGAAATAGTAGGATAATAAATTCAAGAAAATTCTTTAGTAGCTAGAAAATATTTCTCTAAAAATGCAATAAGTTCTGAAATTTTTTTCTAATCATCATCTACCAGCATATCCGTTGGACTTTGATTATGGGCGTTAAATAATAAAGTTACATGTCTTTAACACTAGTGAGCAACAAGTAATTGTTCATATAAAAAGTTCCACCTAGTCGAAACTTCTTCTGAAATTTTTCTATAAGCTAGTCCACAATCATGATAAATTTATGTATACTCTTTGCGTCTTTGTATTTTATTACCTTTAAAAATAAAGTTTATAGCAAATTATATTTTATCAAGAATGTTTTTAAAAAGTTTTAGGCCATCCTTTATAACTAAGTATAAATATGGCATGCACATCTAATATAAAAAAATATCGAGAAAAGATGGAGTAAATCGAGTTAATTCGACCATGTACTTGGTCGGGAACACTATGTGAACCTTGTCCCGACTCAGAAGGAATTGACACACCCGATTTTCAGTCAGATATATTCGTTATACCTAGCTTTGTGCATGCTTTATACATGTCTCAATAAACCTCTCGTCCTACCATGACCTTTTACGGGTTTAAATTTATAAACTTCTTGACAAATTTTACATCTAGCTAGTTGATAAAAAAATCTCACGCATGTGATTTTAATTTTTGTTGTTTGGAGCCTCGACTCATACTAGGGGCAATAGGAGGCATTCCAGTTTCAGTTTCAGGCTGAGACTCAGCCTGAGCCTGAGGTGGAGGTGCACTAGTAGGTGTGTTATCTACATTATCGTCTAATTCATTTTTAAAATTAAAGTCTGGTTCAGCTGCAGAATATACCTCATGATCTAATGGTATATTAATATCATTAAAAAAATCAGTTTCATCTATATGAGTGAAATCATCGGAACTAGAAATATGATTACTAGAAGATGCACCCTTACTCATGTTACCCCTAGTACCTCTACCAGAAATAAAACGTCCAATTCGTTTCATTATAATTATGCAAATAAATAATTAAAGATAATAAAATTAAGTACGATAATTAAAATTAAGTAATAATAATAATTTAAAGAAGGAACAAAGGTATCAAACACCGACGTAACGTCGACGTGTAATCGAGGTTGAAAATTAAAACTTTGCTCGATGGATGATCCTCAAGCTAGTTGTCAACTTCAGTCTCAAATTTTGAACTTTGATACAAATAAGTAAATAAAATATAATATTTAGTAGGCAATGTAGACTTGTAGAGAGATAGATTGAGAGATGGTAGGAAGATTTGCGAGAAAAATGAAGAGGAAATAACGTATTTATAGTTGAAAATAGGGTTAAAGTGTAAATATACTAGATTAGGGGTTAAAAATAAATATTAAGGAGGTAAGGGGGTCCAAAAATGGCCGTTATAGCCGCTGCACAACGGCAAAAATCAAAATTTGGTTGCAACGAATATTTTTGCGGCGGGGGGGGGGGGGTAATCGGGACGGGGTGAGTCGGGATCGGGCCAACCTGGCCCACTGGATAGCCACAGATTTTTCCAAGAAATTAGTTGGACTTGGGCCTGATATTGGGCAATAAGGAATTCAGTTGGCTTGGGCTTTACGGTTCTTTTGCTTACGAGGTAGGGCATAGTAATTGATGATTTGGCGAACGAGTTTAATATTCAGGAGTTCTGTCATTGTCGTGGGTCAAATATTCTCAACATTTTGTCATTATCGTTATATAGTTTGAAAAGAAATTTGACATTAATTTTTAAGAATTTTATGAGTTTAAAGTTTCCTAGTTATGTTTTACTACTATTTATTATTTCCATAAAAAGTATGATTCGAATCTTATTCTATTTAGGATAGGTTTCATCTATATATAAGGGTGAATTTTATTATTTACATCTTACAAAATGATTGTTCTAAGTGGTAAGATTAATTCGTATCTTTGGGTCTTATTCGTAAATTAAAGAAGGTAATTAGTCGTATATTAATTATTTTCTCTAATTTCTTCCAAATAGGAATCTAGATCACTTTTTGATCTAAGTTCTTGAATTGACTCTATTAGGATCATAATTAACTTAATCCGTTAATTTTGAATACTAATATCAACGTGGAATTTGGAGAGTTTATTCTCAAATTTCACATGTATTTAATTTCCATTTTTAATCTTTGTACTTTCATATCTGCATTATCTTGTTATTTTTATTCAAGTAACCTGATTCTTATTTGTTAAGGATCATTATGGCTATAATTATCGTTAATTATTTCCATTATGTATAATCATCAATTATGCAATTAAAGCTAATATTATGTAATTAGTATGATAGGATGATTAGCATATAGTTAGGATATTATTAGGATAGTCTTCCAAAATCTTAGCCATAGATTGATCTTATAGGCTTGTATATATATTGTATTCTTGGTATGAAATAAATCATGGAATGAACTTCCTTCATGGTATCAAGAGCCACAATTTTTTTGCCCTAAACCCCCCCCCCCCATCGTCAGCCTCAAGCTTAGCCGAAACCCACTCCTTTTTCGGCTCCAACCAAAACCCTACCTAGGGTTTTCTACAAACATTAACCCCAATACACTACAAACCCCACCCGCCGGCTATACTAAAACCATCCCTACTTTGGTTCTGTGTTTCTTTCTTTTTCCCAACCCTAGCCGACACTATTAGGGTTCCTCCACCAATCACAAAATACTTTTTCCTCATTTTATTCTTGTTTTTTGTGTTTTCGTGGGTAACTATGGCCAACAAACAAAATTTTCATCCAGCTCTTGCCGTAAACAACGTCAAAAACTTTATTTCAATTACACTGGAGATGGAAAAATGGCAATACTCCTTTTGGACGGAGTTATTCAAAATTCATTATCGAGCATACGAAGTAATAGACCATATCATCCCTTTCGAAGCTTCATCAGACACCACCGGTGTTGACAAAAAGTTATGGTCTCGTTTAGATGCTATAGTCCTTCAATGGATTTACGGCACCATCTCTAACGACCTTTTGCATACCATTTTTTAACCGGACTCGACGGCTCAACAAGCATGGGAGCGTTTGCAAAATATTTTTCAAAATAATAAACTTTCTAGGGCGGTATGGTATATCTTGAGAACCAATTCACCAACGTCAAATTGGATGATTTCTCAAACTTTTCCACCTATTGTCAAGAGTTGAAAATGCTTGCCAATCAACTATCCAACGTTGGTGCGCCGGTGACAAATCAAAGATTGGTGCTTAAATTAATTGCGGGTTTGAATGAACAATATGATGGTGTTGCGACGTTCATTCAACAAAGTAACCCATTACCACCTTTTTATGAGGCTCGTTCGAGGTTGATTCTTGAAGAAATCTGAAAGGCTAAACAAGTAGCGACGGCGGCAAACAACGCCGGCACCACCCTTATTTCCGCTAACACAACGGAGGAGGTTTTTGGACCTCAAAGGCAACTTCAATCCCAAGGCTAAACTCGAGGCTTCTGATTAAGGATGGAGGAGTATTTACCGCCCCACCACTACCTTCAACGATTATTATGCAAACTATTGAGTGTATGTAGAAAGCACAAGCGGTCACTTGTTTATGTCAAAAGGAAGAGAAGCATATTGAAATTGGAAAACACAACAATATTCATTCTACAAAAGAACACATAAATTACGTTCATCCTGCTAGTTTCCCCATCCAAACATGCCCAGAGGGAAAGTTGACAGAATTCCTGTTTGAACTACTAAGCAAGTAACCAATATGCAACAAGCAGAGACTGAAAAAATATGACCCCAATTACAACACAACAGAGATAATACATTGTCTTTTTTTCAAACATAAATCACAACCATTTGATTTCTTGATAAGGCGAGACATATTCATCGCCATGCTTCCACCCTTTCTGTTGTCGAATTCAACCTATCGATGATTCTAACCCTCCCTTCTCTAAATTCGGCCATTCAATCATTTTCTTTGATCCTCTCAGACTACAACTACTCGAATGCACACTTTTAGTCCTTCGCATTTTCGGTTGACTTCTTCCACTTGTATTTGAGATTTCACTGAGACAATCACCAAGTGCATGGGATTCATTCTCAACTTTAATCTCTCCGACGGTAGAGTTAGCGGGCTCACTTGAGGGTCGTCCTTTGGATATAAGGATATCCTCCTCCTCAATCTCATTAGACTTTTGAACTACTGGTTGTGAAGCACTATGATGTCCATTTTCATTGAATGGCTCCAGTTCTGGTGCAGGACCGGCTTCTACAACAGATTCTTCTCGGTCTTTCAAGGTCCGGACAATTAGAGTCTTGAGAAAGTTCAGAACTTGAACCGCATACATCAAAGCGGTCAACGGATCTGCCATCTGCAGACAGAAGAAGTTCACCATTTGTTAATGAAAGAAAACAAGAAACCATCGGTAGCGGATGGCAATTGAGATAATGCTCATCTTCATACTTACACAAAGTTCTACATTCAAAGACGAGCTAGGATTTTTAGTTTATCGATTCTACAAAAGACAACTTACTGAGTTTTAGATAAATTATTTGAATGTATTAAGTGGATTTTAATACAAAAATACCAGGTCTGGGCCAAGGTTACTGGGTTCTCCCAAATCTGTATACAGGCTGGTAGCTCCGTCGGCCAACAGTAATTGAATTCACTAGCCAAATAAACAAAAATATACAATATTATGTATCAAAATGTATATTTATGTATATTATACATTAATATAAAGAATATATATTTATTGGCTATTATTTTGGTGGGTGGCTGAAACAAACTCTTGCAGAAATGTGAGGTAAGGCTGCGTACAATAGATCCTTGTGGTCCGGCCCTTCCCCGGACCCCGCGCATAGCGGAAAATTAGTGCACCGGGCTGCCCTTTCTATTTTGGTTGGCGGTTATTTATAAAAACACAAAATATTGAACTAGTGCAGTAGTTCCATTGCCATGTTAGCTTGCTGCCTATGATATGGAAATTTCACTCTTAATATAGCCAATACTACAACCTCCAGGGCTTCTCTCGAAGTAGCATGTACCCCCCACCCCCAAACAGTACGAAAAGGGAAAAGAGAAGCAATAAGATGACTCCATTTTTTTTTTTAAAGTGCATGAAAGTTTTGACCTACCTGTGTCATATTTGGAGCAAACACCATAGCTATATTACGTGCATTCATTTTGTTAAAACTTTCCAGTTGAGCAACATCAGCCATCAAGTTAATAGCCCAATCTAATAGAGCAGCTTCAGTTGGAGGAAGAAGTCTCACGAGCCGCACACACTCATCTTCCGACTGAGCATGCATAATTTCCTCTGGTGAAAGAGGGTCCAAAACTCCCCTTGGCAACTCTCTGAACCAAGCCTATAAAAAAGTATCATCACTTCATGTCAATTACCACACACAAAAAAAAAACTACCAGATACAGATGAAATGAAAAATTAAAACAACCATAACATGCATAGGGAAAATAACTAAGCGGACCAGAACCAGAGTCGGAGATAGGATTTCAAGATTATGGGTTCTGGACTTTAGAAAAATAAGCTTACTGGGTTCTGGATAACAACAACATACCCAGTGAAATTTCACAAAGTAGGGTCTGGAGATGGTAGATTGTATGCAGACCTTACCTCTACCTTGGGATACATAATTTATACATATTAAGTGGATTTTTAACATATTAAATACAAGGTTTAGGCCAAAGCTAATGGGTTATACCAAACCCGTAAACTGCACTGCGTCGTCGCCCCTGAACAGAACACTCTAGTCTCTAGCTAGTTCAAAGAATTTTAAAAGATCGACATGCTTCATCAGTGAATAAAGATACTACAGAATTAGAAATTTTAATTCAAGTTTAAATGCAATTTAGTGGAAGTATCTTCCTCCAAAATGACACATTCCGCCTCAAAAGCTGATATGGAAAGATATTGATCACTTGGAATATGGGCGAATAATTTCCTCTCAACAATTACCCAAAAATGTCAAATGAAATCTATGTTGTCCTGACTCTTCAAAAATGTGGTCAGGTGCGTGCCGGATCCTCGAAAAGTAGTGCAGTTTTGGAGGATCCGACACGGGTCCAACAACATTTTTGAAGAGTCCGAGCAACATAGAATGAAATGTATTCTGAGATCAAGGTGCAGAATATCACCTTTATAAGACCAGCTAAGCAATGGACATCAATGTTATCTGGAATAATTCCCCTATTTAGCTGCTCCCTGACAAATTCTTCTTGGCCATTTTCAGCATTGATCCTGAAGATCCCTTCAGCCTGCACGTCGACAACCCATTTTCATCATTGAAAAGTTAACTTATGAAACTTCTAGAGATCACACACATCAGTCATAAATGCCTAGTCAATTATTTGATTGATCAACATGAGAGAGATTAAGGAGTTGGTGGATGCGAACCTGCAAGCCACCTTGAGCGTCTAAGCGCCCTTGCATCATCAGAAGGATTGTGGGGACACTATTTCCTCTGGAGTCAAATGAGAGCTGCATGCAGTCTGTCGAAACTCCAAAGACTCTTGTACTGCAGAAAACAACACCAACATCAATTAGACAAAAATCTGAACATGTCATTCTGCACCATATAAAATCTCAAAACAGCTATAGGATCAAAAGTTTCTGGAATACAAAAGAAGTTATACAAAAGTAATGTGCCATCACAAAACATGTACTCCTATATATGAAACAGCTTTTCAGTAAGGCCCATATGAAGTCGAAAGAATATAGAGGGTTTCACATCGCCTACTCCAACTAGTTTGGGACTGTAGCGTAGTTATTATTGTAACAATTACGAAACAACAGCTTGTTAGGCGAACAAAGAGAACAGCTTTTACATTGTTTTCATTTTTCGTCTGCTTTGCTGAGTTGAAGGAATGCAAGTCTAGAAGCCCTCGATATATCTCCAAACTAGTGAACTAGTGAAGCTTTAATAATTAGCAGTCCTTTGATTGTGAAACTCTTTTGAAGACTTCAGCCTGTATTCTTCAAATCTTGATCATATATCCCAGAATTTCCAAAGCAAAACCACTTCAAACTGTTCAAGGGTATTCCTTTACAAGATTAATTATACTAAAAGGTTCTACTATGCTTCTCTGTACCCTTTTCGAGACCATTTTCACAAACAAAAATTCTTTAGCCAATACTTAATAATCTCTCTATTTACTGAACGAAAAATATGCTTCAAGATAAACTATGGGTGGCTCGGCTACCGTTTTTTTCTTAAAGATGTATTATATATGTATTATTAAAAAACTGTGTACATTTAAATTTGTAAAGAATTTTTGGTGCGAAAGTACAATAACTTTTTATGTGAGGATCATTGCGATAATTAGAGAACATAATTATTTTTAATGAATTGTTTCCTTACATGGGTATGGTAGCTATTTTTTTGCCTCATTTATATCCTAACAACTAATACGGACCATATTATTATTTCTATATTTACCTTTTTCGTTCTCTCTTTTACTATTCTTATTCTCAATATTGAAAAGTCTCTCGATCGACAACTTACTGCGGCTTACAAGTTACAAAAGATCAAACTTTTGCTTTCCGGTGTCTTCTTCAAAATATCAAGCATTACAACAAGCAATCATTATATTGAAGCAATGCAACACTATTTTGATATCATTATATCAACTTATGTTGCTCTATAGTTTCTTACCCTTTGATTTCTGCTTATATCTATTATTTCATGTACTTCAATTATCTTATTTATATGTGGTAGCTACTGCTCCTTTTTTCAGACTGCTTTATCATGTCTTATTCACTTTCATTACTTGCATTTTCATACTACTTTGAATTGTTTGTCCTTATCTAACTTTTTTTGTCATGCTTTCTCTTGAGCCGAGGGTCGTTCGGAACCTCTACCTCCCAAGGTAGGGGTAAGGTCTGCGTGCATTCTACCCTCCTCGGTTTTCACTGGGTATGTTGTATATCAACTTATCAAATTCTTGAGCCAGTTTTATTATTCTACCTATATTTTAAACTTTTTCATTGAAAATTTGTCATTGTTGATATTCTTATTTAGGGTCTCTCTTAAATTTGGCTTTAGGCCCCGAATCTTGTTGAGATGGCCCTGAGATAACCCGTACTTATCCAACCTAATATGTACTGATTACATATTTAAAAAATCAATTTTTATAAAGGAAATTCCAACTTGAAGCAAAAGCACATGCTGCTTTCAATCTAATTATAGGCAGGTAAGGAACACAAGGATGCACCATTAATCATCAATTATTAGCTTTCCCATAATAATTTAAACCACAAGTAATGTTGTTCTTGTTTCATGATCATATGCTGGACAAGGCTGTCAAAATCCTAAACAACTAACGAGACAACTAAAAAGAAGCCAGCAGCCCTTCTTCTGCTTATCAGAAAGGGAAAAGAACAAAAAGATAAAATTTGAATAATAATGAGAGATGGAAGATTTCAAAATCATATTCTATTATTTCAATATTAAATGCCACTTATTAAAAAAACTAATTCAATATTAAATGTCATCAAAACTCAGAACACAACAAAACTAGAAATAGACACGAGCAAAACCAAAAAAAAAAAAAATAATAATAATAATAATAAAGAAACAACAAGCACATATCCTAGGCCATGAATGATTTAGAACAAAACCCCACTAAAAATGAAGAGAAGTTCTCTGAAAAGGAAACAACATAGTAATCTGCAGGTTAAGATAAATTATTAGCTTAATCCAATTTAGCTCCCAAGATTAGTTAAATTAACTCTAGAGAAGCGAAACGTGAATTTTGTGACGGAAGGAGTAATAAAGTAACACCAAGGCCATGAATGTTTTTAAACAAAATACTTGTCACATTTTCGCTTCTCGAGATTTGACAACATTCTAAAATGTATTTTTTCACCATATTGTTAGGGAAAAAACTGTATAATAATATTACTTTTTATATAGTTTTCGAATATCTAAACTTTATTTTATAATATTTAATTAATTTAATTCAATTTAAATTTGAAGATTAGTCAAATTGACTCTCGAGAAGCGAAACATGACAACTAATATGAGACGGTGGAGTAATAATAATAAAGTAACACCAAATACATATTCTAGGCCATGAATGATTTAAACAAACAACAACAACTACGCCTTTGTCACAATCAAGTTTTGATCAGCTCTATGAATCTCCATTTCTACATTTGAGCTCAAATTATATTATTATCATACTAAATAAAATAAAAAGTGAATAATTTATAACAAAAACCCCGCTAAAAACAAAATGAAAAAGAAACATGGCAACAAGTTAAGTGAAAAAGTGAAAGAAAATAAAAATCAAACCTGGCACTAGGGGATCTTCTGGGAACTTCAGGTTCAAACTCAACAGGAAGTCCAAGAAATCCATTAAATCTATCAAATGTAACATGAGCAACATGTCTGACATTACTAGGCCAACTAATCTCCATTGATGAATTACTAACAGTAGAACCAATACCAAAACCAGAACAAAAAGAAGATGAAGCAAGCAATTCTTCAATACCAAAATTACTCTTACAAGCAACCAAAGATTTCCTAAAAAGTGTTAACAAAGACAGTTGATCTCTCTCTCTTTCTCTCCTTTTTCTCTCTCTTTTACTACCAGATATACTAACTCTTCTTTCTACTTGTACTACCTCAGTATTTTCTACACAATACAAATTGGGTCCACTAATTAGAGTACTCTCTTGGTGAGACCCATCATTATCTCTACGTAATAAACAAGGTAGTAGTACTATACTAATGGAGCTTGAAGATGAAGGTAACTCATGTGGGGGTTGTATTATTTCAGTCATTTTAACCCACAAAAAAAATCCTTTTTTATATAAAGATTGGATTTTTTTTGGTGGGTTTAAATGGTAGAAAAAGAAGCAAGAAAAGTTTGGTAGAGTAGTAGATTACAGAGAGGAATTGAGTAGAATTGGATACAAGCAAAGGTTGGTTTTTGGAAGGTGAGATATTAATATCATCATCACTTTCAAATTTCAATACATTCTCATTTGCTACAACACTTTTTTTCTCCCTATTTTAAGGAGTACTTCAATTTTTATATGCTTTGGCCTAATGGTATGGTTTATGACAGCTCAGTAGGGAAGTATGGAGAATTTAGTACAGTTAAGGAAAAAGAAGAGAAGGGAAGGATAGTATAGAAAGAAGAGAGTTGAGTTTATTACTACTCCATTATAGAGCCTCTTGTTTTGGAATCAAAACTTACTTATTCTTTTTTCTTTTTCTTTTTTTATGTTGAGAGCTTCCCGGTTTACGCCACATTATTTCTGAAGATAGTACTCTCGATTTCTCAGCACTACTATCAGTAAATCGCGGGATGTGCCTGAATGATCAAGATTTGATAACATAGCAACTAATATCACCTAAAAGGTCTTACCCAGAAGAGAGCAAATTACTCATACCAGGGTCGAACATATGCTGCATGCCTCCACCTGAATTTTAAGTTCTCCTCATTTACCATTCAGCTATGCCCGAGAACTACTTTTCTAATTTTCTAGCTTAGCTGGACTTGGCTCCTGTATCATGGCACTTTCTATATGTTTTTCTCTTAAGAAAATGATGAAAATGGTTTCTTATATTTAAGGGTAGGTTGACAATAGTCTTTTAAGTATGTACTGAACAGTTTTGGTTCATAAATTTATCAAAAATTACACATTTAACCTCCGTCGAGTATTTACATTTGATGGAAATGATAGAAACTTAACCAAAATACTATGAAAGTCTCATCAAATTGTAAAATATGTAACTAGACACCGAAGTAAAGAATAGTAGAAATTACACTTTAAAAAGTTACACCAAACTCTAAAAATAAATAGAAAAAACTACAGAATATATCTCTAATCTAAATTCCCGCTATTTGTTTTATAGTTTTGGTCAAATATAACATACAATGTTCAGTAAATATTTGATGAAAAGTGTTAAATTTTAACAAATTTAAAAGACCAAGATTGTTTAATGCATGCTTAAGGGACTATTTTGAACCTACTCTTACATATAAATTTAAGGGACCGTCTTTGTCATTTTCTCTTCATTTTCCTTAGTGTGATACTTTTTTTGTATCAATTTATGTGAAGAAATATTATTTTTTATTATTATTATGATTAGGTATAGATTCTTCAAAAGTTTAAAAATAAAATTTACATTTTTTTAAAGTACTATTCTCTTTGTTCCAAAATACTTATCACTTTTAGCTTTTCGAGATTCAAACTACTATATTGATACGAGAACAATTGCATTATAGAGTAATACTTTTTGCATAGTTTTGAATATTTACATTTATTTCTTGCACTTTCCCTTTTCTAGAATAGGTCAATTTGTTTTTGTTTTATTTGCAAGACTTTTCTATTATCAATAAAATGGCTAGTGGGCCGAAATATAATTTAAAAATAAAAGAATATTTACATTTTAAATTCAGACTAATAATTTAATATAATTCAATTTAAAGGTAAAGATTAGTCAAATTGATTCCCTAAAAGCTAAGCGTGCCAAATTAGATTACCAATTTTACAAGAAAAAAAGGTCAATCTGATTTCTTTATCGCATGACTTGCACTGTTTTATTAAAGGGAATCAGTGTATAATCATGAAGAATTAATATTCCTAATCCAATAATTATATGACCTAATCATGTATAGATCTTATCTACCTTTTAACACTTTTTTTTTGCAGGTCATTTGATATCTACAGTTGAATTATTAATGGTTTCTTTATCATTTTGGAATAAATGAAGGCTTTATTTTAATACTCAGAATAATGACAACTTGTATTGTGTAGGAAGATACCTGGTTCTGTTAAGGTAGTTGCAGATCCAAGGAGGAGAAGAATAATATTTTAATGTCCCTGAGTTTTCACTAAAAAATTAAAAATATTAAAAAATATATATTAAAGAAATCCAACATCTATAATATATACATAAAATAATATTAATATTATACATATAATAGAATTTTCGAGTGAAAAATTTTGTAAACCCGAATGTACTCGCCTATAGCTCAACCCTTGTCCAAGCGAACTTTAATACCAACAATCAAACGTCGTATAAAGTTATATGAAGCTCAACTATTAGTAAAGAATTTATACTCCATATTAAACATTTTATAAAAAATAATACCAATTTATATATCATGGTTAATTTTACTTATACTTCAAACCAAAGCACACTTTATTTATAATTTCTTTTTAATTTCCAATTTCAGTGTGGAGTTTTATTTGGATATCCTACAAGTGTCAAATTATAAATTAAACGTTTTATAAAAATAATACCAATTGTAAATGACGTTGCTCACCCTTTTCAACATATAATATCCGTAATGAATTGAGTATATAATCTTTTTGTAGAAAAAAAAAGTACCACATTTCTCTAAGTACAAATTAAATATAGACAATAAACTTGTGTTTTTCTATTTCATATTATAACCTACAAATATACTCCATCCTTTTCATTTCGCTGATACTATTTCATTATTAATATGTTTAAAAAGAATGATATATTTGAATTTGAAAAATAACTTAATTTAAACTCCAGATTTTCCGTTTAATGGTGATTAACAAGATTTTATCATCACATAACTATTACAAAATATTTAAGATTACAAAATTGAAAAAGAACGTGAAATCAGCCTGCACTTAATTATTTAACAAGAAAGATTGCACTTATCTAACACAAAAAAATGTTTTTATCTTCACAACATTCGAATATGATTTCGTCTCATATTTCTACTTTTAACGGTTGTTCATTTGATACTTAGTATTTGTCAAGATGGAGCCGTGTAAACAAATAAAAGATTCAAATTGTTATATATATATATATATACACACACCATCTGCGGCAATTTAGAAGCACTGCTTGAATAATTGAAAACATCCAAATATACTTCTACGTAACTTTCTGTTGGAAATTAGCCTTTGGCGGGAGTTGCGACCGACCAACTTTAACGGCTTAAACACTAGTGTTACATATGTTGGAGAATCCGGTTCTTCACACATGCATGATCTACTAAGTACGTAGATAACCGTAGGGCCAAGAATCGTCAAATTTCATTGAGAAATGAAAGAGATATTGGTCCACGAAGTAAGGTGTTTGAAGCATGGAAAGTGTGGTATTGTGTTCAATTCTCCCTCATCGGTAGAGGAAGAAAGAATTGTTGTGTATATAAGACTCGAAATTGGTTTGGGGTTTGGGACCCCAAGGGGTATCCCATGTGTTTAAAGGAGGGAGGACCTAGATGTGCTTCGGTTCAAGGAAAGACCACACGCGCGCCGTCGCCCGCCCGTCCGGTTCCGTGGGCCGTGGGATATTATCTTTTTGGGCCAGAGAACTTTGCCAGAAGTACAGTTTGATCCCAGAAGTTCCAGATGTACAGTTCGGACCAGAATTCTTTCAGATATACAGTTTGGTCCCTGAAGTTTCAAGATGTACCGTTTGGTCCCTGAAGTTTCCAGAACGTCAGAATTTGGACAGTCAAAAGCAGAAACGTCAAACACTCAATTCAGCCATTTATTTTGGCTGAATTACTCCTCCTATAATGGCCAAATCCGTTGGTCTTTCATCATTTATGTTGGTGACTTTACTACCTCCATAATGGTCATTATTTGGCTATTATGGAGGCAGTTTTTCAGCCCCTCCATCACCTATATAAACACCCCCTTACACCATTGTTGAGCACTAAGAACATACATATATGATACACGAAAATTCAGAAAAATACACAAGCAAAACAGTTTCTTCCTACACCTTCCAAGGCATCATTTCGTTACTCAATATTCTTCACGGTAGCTCTTGAGTTTCCTTTGCTCAAGTGTTCCATTGCTGTTTTATCTTGGGAGACAAATTGTCCAGGACGTATAAAGGATACATACGGGGCAATATTGTCTTAAGGACAGAGTGCCACACTCGACTCAGCAAAACCAGTTTCCATTTTTCCGTCTTCAACAAAATTGTAATTTCAGTTTTGTGGTTATATTGTAATTTTCAGATTACTAGTTGAATTATTGAATCTTTGTTTATCCTTTCGAATACTTGTAATAGTTATATACTTCCCGTAATGCTTTATAAAGTACCATAGAGCAAAAATACCCAACACTTTCACCATATTAGCTAAATTAGATCAATTTTTCGCGGTGAAAAGACGGTAGGGAGAGGAACATGTTTTAGACGAAAGATAATGATAAAACTTTCATGAATCGAAATACTAAAGTAAAGATAAATAAATGACAAATAAACGACACCGTTATAAAATGGTTTGACTGTAAATATGATATGTATCTCAACGGTTTTTAACCAATGTGTATTACACCTTTTTAAAAAATTGTAATTGTGACTTATAGAATTTGTTGTACAACGGCAGAATTTATTAACATAGGCAGCTTAAAGTAAATTAATTTATTTAAAGACAAACTTATACGCTCTATGTATACCAAATTCAAAGAGACAAGACAGAGAAAAACAAGGGAAAAGATACATAAAAAGATGATACAACGGAAGAAAACTTTTTCGATCTTAAAAAATGAACAAGAATTTGCACTTTTTATGGTTACAATATGACTGTTTAAAATTCAAATTCATCATAGCAGGGGACCCCTAATAAGTCTAAAATTACTGAATTGTATAGCAAAAAAAGAGAGATCAACATTTTTTTCCTGTCTAAAGTGATTTTTAAGTTCTTTTTATGTGACACTATTTTTTATTAATTTATATAAAAAATTATATTTAGACATAATTTCTCATCTTACCATTAAATGACAGATTTTGGTAATTACACCAAGCTCGTAGCAAATTTAAGATTATAAATTTCGAAAGTCTTGCATATTTTCTTACACTCTGTATCTAATCAATATCGTCACGTAAATTGAAGCGAATAGAGTAATAATTATAGTGAATCTCTATTAGAATTTTAGCATAGCCTTTTCGTTATGAATAAATTATTGTACGTAAATGAACTCAATTTTTCCATCTCAATTTTAAATGTTAAATTTAGTTTTAAGAAATTGAAGCCACTAATAATGATGGAAAAATGGTGAATGAAATGGGCCGAGAATTGTGACGTCCTTGATTCAAATTTCAGTGGAAATAAAAATATCATGCAAGTTAGTCTAGACACTACAATTATTATATAAAAAAATAAAGTACAATAAAAATACCAAAAGGACGATTAACGGTCTTTGCCCCAATGACCAATTGTACAAAACTTCTTTAGTATTCAACAAATGCCTTTTAATTCTTTTATCTAACGGGCTGTAAACTGTAAAGCCATATAATATTTTGTCATTTTTGTCATTAACTCTTTCTCTTTGGGCCAGTACTTTAATATATTATCATAAGTAATATGCTATGAATAAATTAATTTCAAGTTAAAAACTTTGTATTCAGTACAATTAAATAAGATAAAAGACAAATGAATACTAAGAATTAGATATAGAGAAAATATTATTATCGTAATTGGAGATAGATTAGTGATAAAGATGTATCTACATACTTTTTAGATCCGTGAAGAAGCTGGTGTAGGAAAAAACAATACGATAATGTACTGGAGTTTCATTTATAGAAATTTGAACTTCTATACATTATGCATGAATTTCACACACACGCAATATTTTTTTATTACGTAGGGGGTAGGGGGAGGGGAAATGGAGAGGGGATTACAACGTGGAGATTCGAACACCAACAAAATGAAAGTTCAGACAGTCAACCAACTGAACTACTAGATCCCTACGATTATATTTTAATTGCTTTGACAATCTTGGCTATTTTTCAGTTACATGTCACAAAACTAGCCCACACTGTTTTACGAGAAAATTAATCCATGTTAATAGCTCATCGGACTTAGAATTAAAAAATGGGAAATTTTACACCACAGAGAAATAAATTATATACAAAAATGAAAGAAGAGTAATTTGGTCCAAGAACAAATTTTATGATCCCTTAAATTAGAGAAGTCGAAAACTTGCTGAATCTAGAGCCCAACTTCATTAACCCACTAGCCCACTTACCCACCGACCCGTTAAAATCCCAAAACCGGATTAATAATAGATTAATCATGGCCATACGTTTCTCCTTGATCAGACGGCCCTTAACCTTTCCATCCCTACAACAGTGTGTTATCAAAGTGTAGTATATGTTGTGTACTAGGTATGTATATTATATATATATTTTATGTATATTTATTATAAAGTATAAACTACCTATACACTTCAGTTGTATATGTTGTGTATAGGTATGTATATATATATATATATATATATCCAGTGAAATCCACACCGTGGGGTCTGGGGAGGGTAAAGTATATGCAGACCTTATCTCTACCTTGGTAGGTAGAGCGACTGTTTTCGAGAGACTCTCGGCTCAAGACACAACATAAGCA
The DNA here is from genome assembly GCA_029783415.1 of Anisodus acutangulus. Classification (NCBI taxonomy): domain Eukaryota; kingdom Viridiplantae; phylum Streptophyta; class Magnoliopsida; order Solanales; family Solanaceae; genus Anisodus; species Anisodus acutangulus. The sequence goes on from CM056508.1 coordinate 45,643,119, forward strand.
TGAGCAAAGCAAGACAAGACAAGAGAATAGTCCGACCCGGACAAAAAATTTAAAGCAGTATGAAAATGCTAGTATCAAAAGCGAATAAGTCATGATAGCACATTCTGAAAAAGGAAGCAGTAACTACCGCATGTAAATTAGATAAACAAATTACACTACAGAACACATATCAACAGAAACCAAACTACGAGGAACTATAATGTAATACTGCGCATATTAGTATGATAGGCGAAGCAGGCCTACAATAAAAATACTACAATACCCAGTTTGCAAGCGTAAGTAGGACTACACTTGACTACCTACTACCCTTCTACCCTAATATGCATCCTCCACAACCCCCTATCTAAGCTCACGTCATCAGTAAGTTGCACCTGCGTCATATCCCGTCTAATCACCTCTCCCCAAATACTTCTTCGACCTACCTCTACCCCTCCTGAACCCGTCCACAGTCAACCTCTCGCACCTCCGCACGGGGGCATTTGTGTCTCTCCTCTTCACATGCCCAAATCATCTCAACCTCGCTTCCCGCATCTTATCCTCCACCAAGGCCACTATCACTTTATCCCGAATATCATAATGTCTAATCATATCCCTCCTTGTATACCTATACATCCATCTTAGCATCCTCATATCCGCAACTTTCATCTTTTGGATGTGTGAAGTTTTGAATAGCCAACACTCCGCCCTATACAGCATAGTCGGTCTAACCACCACCCTATAGAACTTGCCTTTAAGTTTTGGTGGCACTTTTTTGTCACACAAGACTCTAGATGCGAGCCTCCATTTCATCCACCCTGCCCCAATATGATGTGTGACATCGTCATCAATCTATCCATTCCCTTGGATAATAGACCCGAGGTACTTGAAGCTTCCTTTCTTTGTATTGACCTGAGTACTAAGTCTCACATCCACGCTTGTCTCAAGGTCGCTCCCGTTACTAAGCTTGCACTCCAAGTATTATGTCTTGGTCCTACTCAGCCTGAACCTTATAGACTACAAAGTCTGTCTCCAAAACTTCTGCTTAGCTTTCACTCCGCTACGAGTCTCATCAATCAAGACTATGTCGTATGCGAATAACATACACAATGGCACCTTTCATTGGATTTGTAGCGTTAGTCCATTCATCACTAAGGCAAATTAGAATGGGCTAAGAGTTGATCCCTAGTGCAACATCATTGTCATTAGGAAGTGCTCCAACTCTCCTAATACTGTATGTACCCTGGTATTGCCTTCATCATACATATCTTTGATCGCCCTAGTGTACGCCACTGGTACACCTCTCACCTCCAAACATCTCCATAGAACCTTCCTAGGGACTTTGTCGTATGCCTTCTCGAGGTCGATGAAAACCGTATGTAAGTCTCTCTTCCTTCCCTTATACTGCTCCACCAACCTCCTAATAAGATGAATGGCTTCTATAGTAGAACGCTCCGGCATAAACCCAAACGGGCTCTCGTAAATAGACACGCCTCTTCTCACCCTCATCTCCACTACCCTTTCCCAAACTTTCATAGTGTGGCTTAGAAGCTTGATACCCCTATAGTTGTTGCAACTCTGGGTATCACATTTATTCTTGTACAAAGTAATCATTGTACTCTACCTCTATTCTTCAGGCATTCTCGCCGTCTTAAAAATGACGTTAAACAACTCAGTAAGCCACTCCAAACCTGCCATGTCTGCGCTCACCCAAAATTCAACTAGGATCTCATCGAGCCCGGTTGCTCGTCCCTTGCGCATTATGCGAACAACACCCTGAACCTACTCAACCTTAATGCTTCCACAATACACATAATCTCGGTACTTACCAGATTGCTCCAAATCTCGCAGCACAATGTCTCTATCTTCTTTTTCGTTCAAGAGTTTATGGAAGTAAGACTGCCACTTCCGTCTAATATGCGCGTCCTCCACCAGTACTTTGTCGCCCTCATTCTTGATGCACCTCACGTGATCCAAGTCATGGGCCCTCATCTCCCTCGCTGTTGACACCCAATTTTGTCCCATCTTTTATGATTTTATTCGTAATTTTTAACATTTTTGACACTTTTAAAACAATTTCAAAATATATATATCTATGCATATTATTCTCTTATTATTATTATTATTCGCATTTTTTACTGTCATTTGCATTTTTTATCACAATCATAAGTTTTATCCAAAAAATTCTATGTTATTTTATTCTCGCAAAATTGCATCGCATTTCCTTTTATTAAGCATTAAACATTTTGCAAATATTATATTTTATTAATATTACGTCGTTATGTTATTTTAAATAATTCACATCTTTTACAAAACAAGAAAAAAATATATATATTTTAATATTAAACCCCTCTTATATATTTTTTAAATCCATAACCCATTTTTTTTATTTCCTAACCCAAAACAATTCCTACCCAACTCAAACTAAAACCCATTTTCCTCCAGGCCCAACCCAATTTCCTAACCCAAAACAATTCCTACCCAACCCAAACTAAAACCTATTTTCCCACAAGCCCAATCCCAAAATAAACTCCCCAATTAAATCCCCATTCTCTCCCAACCTGATCACCACTCCCAATCGACCAACCCGCCCACCCGAAAACCCCTAAACCGAGCCCACAACCTCGCAGCCCAAACCCGCCAGCCCATCGGCCAAATCAAAACCGACTCCACCATTTTCCCTTACCCTTTTAATTCCCTAAAATCGGAAAACCCAAACAAAAACCAAAAACAAAAATCTCAAACCCTACCTTTTCTCCCAAAATCGCCACGACCCCACACCTTCATACCGGCGACCCCACGTCGCCGGTCACCTCACCCGACACCAACACCAACCCCCTGCCACCACCAACTCCCGTCACTTCGACCCATACCCCTAAAACCCGCGACCCATGCCCCTCAAATCCGGATTTTTCTTTACCTTTAATTCGAATTCAAACTCGTTTTTTAGGGGGGAATCCACCTATAAATACCCCCCATGTTGTTCTTCATAGGGGAGGGGATTTTCGGAGAAAAAAAAATACATTTTTCGGAAGGATTTTCGGAAGATTATTCAATATATACATAGATATTTTGTTGTGTTCTTGAGTTTAAAGCATTTGGCTTCGTTGTTGTTCCAAGAATCAAGTCCGAAAAGGTTTGTCATCCCCTTTGATTTCTCTGATTTTTCACTATTCGGTCGGGTCGACTGACTCGGTCGATCTTGTTCGTAACATTTTCGTAATTCTTGCATTTCATATTTATGTATGTTGATTATCCGAATTTGGTGTTAAGATTTGATTTGGATCATCGATTTTCGGTCAGTCATCGACCGGTCGGTCGACCGATTTAAATTTCCAAATTTCATTCTTCTTTATTGCTATCATTGTTTATCCGAAATTGATGAAATTATTTGACTTCGGGTTGAACACACAATTCGGTCAAACATCATCGACCGGTCAGTCGACCGGTTTAGATTTTTCCAATTTTCTTACATTCTTTCTTGTTGTTATCATTGGTTATCCAAATTGATGAAATTATTTGATTAGGGTTGAAAACTCCAATTGGTCAGTCATCGCTTTCGCCTGGTCGACCCGATTTGATCATTATTTTCGAACTCTTGCATTTCATATTCTTGTCATTGGTTATCCGAATTTGGTGTTGAAATCGATCCGGGTTGAAACATCGATCCGGTCAGAAACATCGACCGGTCGGGTCGACCGGTTTGGGTAATATTTTTCGTAATCCTTGCATTTCATATTCTTGTTCTTGGTTATCTGAAATTGGTCAAATCGATTTGGGTTTGAATCATCGACTGAGTCAGGCGACCCGATTTGAATATTTCAATTTGAACTCGGGTCGGGTATTTTAAATCGCCATCGTCTGTTTCTTTGGCATTATTATTATGTTATTGATTGAATTAATACCGCATTCTCTTTGTTGTTTCATTGATCCAAACCAATCGCGTCCCATCTTCTGAGACGCTTCGCTTCATATCGCTTTTTATCAAGCTTCAATAAATACCGGCCTGCTCGGGCGCCTGCTTTTTCTATTTCGCTTTGCTTCTGCTTCAGATTATTGTTTTATCGCTTTATCATTTTTATCGCTTTAAACTAAACACCGCATTTTTCCAACATGGCTTTCTATTTCGCCATCAAGCTTCAAAGATTCAAATTACCGTTCTACTGCTTTACTGTTTTAAAACTAGACACCGCGTCATTTTCGGAAACTGTTTTTCTGCCTCTGTTTTTTTTCCGCTACTGCTACTGCTACTGTTTTTCTGCTACTGCTGCTGCTGCTGTTTCTGTTCCGATTTTATTTTTTACTGATTTGAACACGATACTACACTGGCCGATGAAAAATATCCGTCGATTTTGAGGCCTACACAGTTTACAATTCATTGATTCTCAAAATTTTACTTCTTTGGCATTATAAATAAATTGTTTTACTATCAATTGTCAAAATACATATTTTTCAACTCTACATGTATTTCTCTTTAGATATCATATAAATGCATATTTTGAAAAATCTCTACATTTATCTATCTTTTAAAATGCATCCCTTTTTTATTAATTATTTGTAAACATCTTTTAACTTCATGCTTCAAACATGCATTTTTTCTAGCAATAATTAACCTGAATTTGACCGGATAACCGCAAGTTAGCGGATCTTAAAGGATGCCTAACCCCTTCCCTTTAGGATAATAAAGAACCCTTACCTAGAATCTCACTAGTTTCGCAGACCTTAAAATTGGAGTTACATTGCAGCACTTAGTTTAAATATTTAGGTGTCCTAATTCACCGTAAAAAATAATTAGGTGGCGACTCCTCAATCCTTTACCCAGGAATCACCCCATACGTCTGTGCTCCGCTTTGACCCGAGCAAGGTCGAAAATGGGCAAAGACGGAAATATAACTTCTGGGCAAGGATGAAGACTTAAACCTTTTATCCGAGATCAACATGTTTAGTAGGCGAGGTGACTAAAATAACCAACAAGTTATATATTCGCAGCCACGACGTGATTATAGTGATCTTTTCTATTTCACCCGAGAGACCGACACGTTTAGTAGGCGAGGCAATCAAAATAAACTACATTAGTCATATGTTTGCAGCCACGACGTGATTGGAATGTTCTTTTCAAAATTTAAGTCTGAGCCCTCCGCGATCAAAACATTCACTGTTTTGAATACGGATATGAAGTTATTTGTATTTAACTGTTTCTAACCGTTTGTTCTTGACAAATTAGGGACTAAAGTAAATAAAGGCGATTATTCCTCGGAATTTATTTATTGTTATTTCTTTCTTTAATTCAGCTTTTATCTCGCTTTGTATTGTAATATTGTTTATCGCACTTATGTAATTATTGAAATGCTTAAAATAGGCAAACTTAGGATTTATTCATAGGTTAGTTAAAGATTTGAAACCCGTCGCTAGCTTATTTATTTGTAGGCTCGCAAACTTAGAAATCCTTCGCTAGTTTATTTATTTTAGGCTCGTCACGCTTATTCAAGATTTTTAAAACAACTCTTGTCATCTTTATTTGTTTAAATTAATTGTACAAATAAGCTTATCTTTTTATTATTATTTTTGCAACTTGTTGATTTTCGAAAGATTCGCTTCTTTGGCATTATAAAGAATTTATTGTCACAAATGCATGTTTTCTAAAAAAACTTTACATGTATCTTTCTTTTATGTCATCCGAATACGTACTTGTATAAAATGCATCATATTTACTTGTATAAAATGCATCATATTTGCAAACATCTTTTTTTATACTTGTAAAACATGTATTTTTCTAGCAATAATTAATCTGAGTTTTACCGGATAACCGCAAGTTAGCGGATCTTAAAGGATGCCTAACCCCTTCCCTTTAGGATAATAAAGAACCCTTACCTAGAATCTCACTAGTTTCGCAGACCTTAAAATTGAGTTTACATCGCAAAGACTTAGTTTAATATTTAGGTGTCCTAATTCACCGTAAAAATAATTAGGTGGCGACTCCTCAACCCCTTTTTACCCAGAATCAATGGACACGCCCTGGCTGCCCGCTTTGACCCGAGCCGGTCAAAATAGGGCGCTACAAAGATGGCGACTACTGGGAATTTTTCGTGTTCCTAACCATAGCAAATTCAGGTTAATTATAATTGTGCTTTACTTTCGCTCTTTTTGATGTAATGCTTTGATTTGTTTCCATTACGAAATTTTTTTGTATGCATAATCGCTTTAATTTCTATATTTTTTATCGCTTATCTTAAATTGGCATTTCGCTCATATTTCTTCCACTGGAAAATTGACACTATCACACACTACACGCGAGGTGTGTTTTGCGCACCCGCAAATTTCTTTCAATCTACTAAATTTTAGGAGAGTTGGCGTATGCGCTGAGTGTCCTGACCATCCGGTTGGTCACAGAGTTCTCACTCGAGCGATCGCTCGGGAACCTTGAGTCTAGTCACCAAATCTTAGAAAATTTAAGATAGAGCTATACCACCCTTTATTTTAAGTCATGCATACATACACCTTAGGTGGGTCGATCCTTGGTATCGACTCCACAATTAAGAAATCCGCCAAAGATGTCTACGGTCTCACAACCCAACGACCAATCATCATATTATGTGTAGCGTGATAAGGATAGACTAATCCAAGACTAATCATGACATGTCAAATTGGAAAATGTACATTCATTTTGTCTCATTTCCGACAAAGCATTGTAGTTTAGCGACTTGGATCAAATCTGTCGTAATCCCGCATATCCGGCGTTTAGGCCCACCTCCGGCATAAGGGAGGCCCCATGCATATTAGGATGCGATTTAATTGCCTTACAATCATTTTGTTGTTTTCTTGTGCTTTTTCACTATGTGCATATTATTTAAAGCAATAAATACTCGCTTTGTACTAACTTGGTTTTCTTTAATTTTTTTAGAAGGTTTATTTTTCCTAAATTATTTCTTCCCAAAGGTTGATTTATGCTGACTAAAAATGGCGGATCATCCCTACTTCACGAGGTCAAAGGCACAATCCTTCAAATAAATGACTGATTTAGATGCATCCGAACAGATCGCCTGGAACTTATCACTCTTTCCTGAGATGAACCAGAGACTTCCGAAAATAGAAATACTATCGCCCAAGAAAAATACATCGCCCAATCATATAACAGATGCCACCATGCAGATCGAGATAGAGCGGCTCCAAAATCTCACCAACCTTGTCCCATTAGCGCCAATACCCCACTCCTCGAACAAGGGACGAATGCAATCGCACCACAAATTTTCTCATCTCCGAACCGCCATTTCCCCAAAACCTCCCCGATAATTCGCCACTATGCAAAACCAATCCACAACACACTAACCCGCAAGCAAGTCCACAACAAAGCCCGTTACAAAATGACCCTACAACTCCACATACCCAAATTAACCCACTCATCCAAAACACCTCTTTCATGCAAAATCACCAAGCTGTGCCAACACATATTGATGGCACACGCCGCCGATCCCAACGAACAAAGACGTGCCACCAAAGATATGCAACGGAAGCTCAACCTTTTACAACCACAGTACCAAACATGACTCTTCAGGAAATTGGCCAGTGTGAAGAAATGGACAGGCAGGTGAAGATCAGAACCGGTGAAAGTGTGGCGAGAGAGATTCATAGCTGAAAGAAGCATTCAAGAATATCCAAATCAGCAAGGGGCATGAAGGACTCGAGTATGAAGATTCGTATGCATCCCGACATTGAATTGCCTGTAGGATATAAGGTGCCAAAATTTGACTTGTCTGATGGGAAAGGAAATCCTTACTCTCATTTGAGATCGTACTGCGACAAACTGGTTGGGGTAGGTAAAAATCAGGCCATCATAATGAAGTTGTTCACAAGAAGTTTGACAGGAGAAGCACTCGACCTGGTACACAAGTCAGGACCCGCACAAATGGCATAACTGGGGCACACTGGCACAGGATTTTGTGGACAGTTCAGGTTTAACATCGACACGCCTTGGGATGATTTTATCTCGATGAAGTTGGAAAAGAAGTCCACAGAGACCTTCAGAGAATATGCCATGAAGTGGAGGGCGTATAAATGAAAGTTCAACCCCGATAGAAGAAAGTGAGATGAACACTCTCTTTGTACAATCTTTGAAAGATGCAACATACTATGAGAGAATGATAAGCGCCATAGGACGAAGTTTCTCTGAAGTTATAAGGATGGGAGATTTCATAGAAGAGGGAATCGAGCAGAAGAATTACGAACTTTGTAGCATTGCAAGCAACAAGTGAGACAATCCATCGGACTCATTTGAGGGAGCAAGAACGAGAAAGAGAGATGGAGTGTCCTCTGTGGTGACAGTTTAAACATAAGCCAAATCAAATGTCAACCTACCAAATGCCATCACCCCACCTCCCTACTACAATCACAACAACCCAAGTCCTCATCCTTCCTATTATTACCCATACACCCAAAGCCCTCACCTTACTATCAATACCCACCTGGTCCCTACCCCGCCTACCATACCCATCCAATATATAGCCCGCCTCGAGCTGTCTATCCGAATCCCCACAATATCAGCCAAGATACTTGCCTCATCCACAAGTCCATGCACCAAATGCACCTGCACTCCCAAGAAAATACGAAAGAAAGCCACCAAAACCTATACACCTTTAGCCGAACCTCGAGCCCAATTATATGAAAGACTGAAACCGCAGGGATACTCCAACCCATCCTGGGCATATCCCCAATCCTATTCCCAGGTCGTATGATGAAACTAAGCATTGTGCGTACTACTCGGGAATCCTGGCACGACATCGAAAATTGCTATGCCCTCAGAGACAAAATTGAGGCATTAATCAAAGAAGGAGTTATCCAACCGAAAGGACCCTCCTCTAATGTAAATGATAACCCTTTGCCAAATCATGACGATGCCAACGTAAATATGATTCTTGTTGATGAAGAACACAACTTGGAAGGGACCATTGTGCCAATCCAGATAGAGGAAAAGGTTGAATCATCGGCCTTTGTCACCCCTATGATTACGCCCAAGTGAGGGCACCGCTTGGAGTAGAAGTGTTTCCTCCAAAGTCGCAGGTCATGGCATCATCTTTTCTTGGAAAAGTCTTATCAACCAATCTCCGAAGGAAGGGAGACGCTTCTTTACCAAAGTCTGTTCCACTTCTGGGTCAGTCATTCGTCAAAACATGCGCCACTCAGGAATCAAAGGAGGACAATGCAGCCAACCTCGTGAAAGGATTCAAAAGATTTTTCATTGATGAAGAAGAAGCAAAAAGATTACGCTAGAAGCTCAACCATTTGGGATGCAGAGCAAGGAGATGTTTTGGGAAAATTAGACATGTGCCCTGGCCTTGTTTCTCCCAGAAACTAGTTAACTGCATTAATATTTAATGAAACAATGCGATTCAGATTGAGGCCTGAATCACATATATGCATTTAATATGTTTTACCTTTACCTTTTGAAAACTTAAAATGACAAATCTGCATTGCTTCTGCTATTTTTAAAATATGTTTTGTTAAATAATTCTCTTTTCTTTTTCATCATGCAAACTAATTTGTCGGCGGTATGTGACGTATAATGAAACAAGCCAACAAGGTCCCAAACAAGCAAGGCTTCGAAGCATATAAGGAAGACTCACAAGCGGAAGAATTAAGGCATTTTTGGAATAAGTCAAAGCCAGATTTGGATGAAACGTCAGGATGGTTGATGGTTACAAGCATTGGCACGGACGTTTGCCATTTGTACTCTTGGGCTACCATACTACGATCAGGATTTCTACTGGGGCAATGCTATATCTCTTGCAGTCAAGTGGATACATAATCATATACTAAGAGACTGATTGATGAAAAGCAGATGGACGCAGTTGTCCGGCGGACTGAACTACGTCATGACCTGATTCCCTCGGCGGGATACGTAGGCGGCCACCTCGGCTTCGGTCCCACTTTTAGAAAAACCCTTACAGTTCCCTTTTACTTGTAACCTGAACTACGTTATGACCTGATTCCCTCGGCGGGATACGTAGGCGGCCACATCGGCTTCGGTCCCATCTTTAGGAAAAAAAAATCCTTACAATCTCTTTTGCTTACCTGAACTACGTTATGACCTGATTCCCTCGGCGGGATACGTAGGCGGCCACATCGGCTTCGGTCCCATCTTTAGAAAAATCCTTACAATCCCCTTTTACTTGTAATGAACTACGTCATGACCTGATTCCCTCATGGGGATACGTAGGCGGCCTAAATCGGCTTCGGTCCCACCATTAGGAAATATTTTCTCCTTTATCTCACAAAAGGCATTTTGCACCCATCTGATCACCCTGATAGGACAGGCAAGCAACCTGCACAAGACTCGGTTGTCCGCTTAAAAGATCATCATCCTCACATATCTAAACCGGGCATTTTTAAGGGATCACTACCAGAGGACGCCGATAAACCTGGAAAAGCATCGGCAAACTAAGTCTTCAAATTTAAGAGGATTTTGGATAAGGCGTTTGCTCTGCTTTCACCGCATGTCACGCCGACAGATATTTACATATATGCATACTTTCTTATAAGCAATTTATTTTTAACAAATATTTCCATTAGAGTTCGACAGAACTTTTTACCTATATGCCTACTTTCTTATAAGCAATTTATTTTCAACAAATACTTTCATTAGAGTTCGACATAATTTTTTACATATATGCCTACTTTCTTACACGCAATTTATTTTCACCAAATATTTTCATTAGAGTTTGACAAGATATTTTACATATATGCATACTTTCTTATAAGCAAATCATTTTCAACAAATATTTTTTCATTAGAGTTCGACAAGAACTTTTTAATAATAAGCATACTTTCTTATAAACAACTTATTTTCAACAAAATGTTTTCATTAACGGTTAGCCAAGGCGGGAACCAGACAGAGCTACAGTCCGAATCGCAGGACATGCGACCATCAAGAGCCAAAGCTACAAAGTCAACGCGAATCAACCGCCTCCCCAAACTCACAAATTTTCTTTGAGTACAGTGTTCTTCAGGTTGAAAAAGCAGGGAAGCCACATCGCTTATGATCAATTCCCTAAAGAATTTCGCACTACAACCCACTACAAGGATTACGTTCTTGTTCGGCATTTATACGAAGACATCATCTTGACCTACTGTGGTCCCGACTATTATGTCCGCACAAAGATGTTATTTCGGATCACAAAGAACGACAACAAGGCAAACCCGACGGCAAAGACGTCAGCATCACATTTTCGCCCGTGCCAGACGACATTTCAATTCACATGAGTTTGGATCGGCAGAAAATTCAAAGACAACGTGGAACCCTATTACAAATAATCGACGGCAAGGACGTCACTTACATCTCTTACAACAAGACAACATTTCAAAAACGTCATCGACGTTATGGCAGCACGACAATCATTTTTTACAGCTTTACAACGACGTCAACAACATTACAATGACGTCTTCAACGCAACAGCTATCTTTTACGGCAACGTAGCACGACAAATATATTTTACAGCATTACAACGACGTCAGCAACATTATAATGACGTCTTCAACGCAGCAGCTATCTTTTACAGCATTACAACAACGACATTGACGTTACTGCAGCACATCAACTATCTTCAACAGCATTACAACAACGTCCACGACGTTACGGCGGCACGCCAGCTTTTTTTTACAACATTACAACGACGTCAACAACATTTCAACGACGTCAACAACATTTCAACGACGTCTTCAGCGCAACGCCTATCTCTTACAACAAACAGCATTACATTCTTGCAACAACGTCATCACAATGACGTCTTCAACACAACACGTCGATACAACGACGACCCCAAATACATTCTTACAACAACGACATCAACAACATTACAATGATGTCGCAAGAACGCACCATACAACGGTGTCATGAACAACACGCCTATGCAACGGCGTCTTACGCAAATCAACTATCTTTACAAAGATTACAACGACATCAACAACATTACAATGATGTCATCGGTAGCGCGCCATACAACGGCGCCATCAACAACACGCCTACGAACGGCGTCTTCTCGTGACAACATTTATTTTTACAAAGATTACAACGACATCAACAACATTACAATGATGTCATCAAGAACGCCCATACAACGGCGTCGTCATCAACAACACGCCTACGCAACGGCGTCTTACGTGACAACACTTATTTTTACAGATTACAACGACGTCAACAAAGATTACAACGACGTCTTACGCACAACATTTATTTTTACAAGATTACAACGACGGCGTCAACAAAGATTACAACGACGTCTTTCAAGACAACATTTATTTTTACGATTACAACGACGTCAACAAAGATTACAACGACGTCTTTCAAAGACAACAATTATTTTTTACAAAGAAACAAAGATTACAACAACGTCCTCGGCGTTACATGCAACACAACAATTATCTTTACAAAGAAACAAAGATTACAACAACGCCCTCGACGTTACATGCAAAGACAACAATCGTCTTTTTTACAACGACGTCAACAACATTACAACGACGTCTTCAACACAACACGCCAATACAACGACGTCATTTCAGCGCCCACCTTATAATGCGCTGATTTTAATTTCGATCGGCGCCCACCTTATAATGAGGGTATTTTTAATTTCACCAGCGCCACCTCCTAACGCGGGTATTTCCAAGTTATTTTCTACAATATTTTCTCAAATAGCTATACACTAATTATATCTTAAGCTTTAGTTTGCGGGAGTTTTTAGTTTGCGTGAACTTCATCACAGTGGGACTATCTCTTACGATTTAACCGAGGCGATTTGGTCAACGACCTACTTGAACGTCGATCCGCTCTTTCCCATTAGTTTCTCGCATCAACGATTGTCATCCAAAGTCGACACCGGGCATTGTTGCTTGAATGTGCACCATCTTTTTGCAACTTCACTTCCTAATTCTATGCGATCCAGATGATCGGGACAAAATTGGCTACTCAGTCAACTTCTTTGGCCGAAAACTCTTTCATCGTCTCCGTCCAAAGAGGGGCATCTGTTGACACCCAATTTTGTCCCATCTTTTATGATTTTATTCGTAATTTTTAACATTTTTGACACTTTTAAAACAATTTCAAAATATATATATCTATGCATATTATTCTCTTATTATTATTATTATTCGCATTTTTTATCACATTTGCATTTTTTATCACAATCATAAGTTTTATCCAAAAAATTCTATGTTATTTTATTCTCGCAAAATTGCATCGCATTTCCTTTTATTAAGCATTAAACATTTTGCAAATATTATATTTTATTAATATTACGTCGTTATGTTATTTTAAATAATTCACATCTTTTACAAAACAAGAAAAAAATATATATATTTTAATATTAAACCCCTCTTATATATTTTTTAAATCCATAACCCATTTTTTTTATTTCCTAACCCAAAACAATTCCTACCCAACTCAAACTAAAACCCATTTTCGTCCAGGCCCAACCCAATTTCCTAACCCAAAACAATTCCTACCCAACCCAAACTAAAACCTATTTTCCCACAAGCCCAATCCCAAAATAAACTCCCCAATTAAATCCCCATTCTCTCCCAACCTGACCAGCCCACTCCCAATCGACCAACCCGCTTACCCACCCGAAACCCCTAAACCGAGCCCACAACCTGCAGCCCAAACCCGCCAGCCCATCGGCCAAATCAAAACCGACCACCATTTTCCCTTACCCTTTTAATTCCTAAAATCGAAAAACCCAAACAAAAACCAAAAACAAAAATCTCAAACCCTACCTTTTCTCCCAAAATCGCCACGACCCCACATTTCATACCGGCGACCCCATCGCCGCCGGTCACCTCACCCGACACCAACACCAACCCTCGCCACCACCAACTCCCCGCCACTGACCCATACCCTAAAACCCGCGACCCATGCCCCTCAAATCCGGATTTTTCTTTACCTTTAATTCGAATTCAAACTCGTTTTTTAGGGGGGAATCCACCTATAAATACCCCCCATGTTGTTCTTCATAGGGGAGGGGATTTTCGGAGAAAAAAAAATACATTTTTCGGAAGGATTTTCGGAAGATTATTCAATATATACATAGATATTTTGTTGTGTTCTTGAGTTTAAAGCATTTGGCTTCGTTGTTGTTCCAAGAATCAAGTCCGAAAAGGTTTGTCATCCCCTTTGATTTCTCTGGTTTTTTCACTATTCGGGTCGGGTCGACCCGCAAGTCGATCTTGTTCGTAACATTTTCGTAATTCTTGCATTTCATATTTATGTATGTTGATTATCCGAATTTGGTGTTAAGATTTGATTTGGATCATCGATTTTGGTCGGTCATCGACCGGTCAGTCGACCCGATTTAAATTTCCAAATTTCATTGTTGCTGTTGCTATCATTGTTTATCTGAAATTGATGAAATTATTTGACTTCGGGTTGAACACACAATTCGGGTCGGGTCACCGACCCGGGTCAGGTCGACCCGGTTTAGATTTTTCCAATTTTCTTACATTCTTCTTTGTTGTTATCATTGGTTATCCGAAATTGATGAAATTATTTGATTAGGGTTGAAAACTCCAATTGGGTCGGTCATCGCTTTGCCTGGTCGACCCGATTTGATCATTATTTTGAACTCTTGCATTTCATATTCTTGTCATTGGTTATCCGAATTTGGTGTTGAAATCGATCCGGTTGAAACACCGATCCGGTCGGTCATCGACCGGTCGGGTCGACCGGTTTGGGTAATATTTTGAGAATCCTTGCATTTCATATTCTTGTTCTTGGTTATCTCAAATTGGTCTTTGAAATCGATTTGGGTTTGAATCATCGACTGAAGCCTGGGCGACCGATTTGAATATTTCCGCACTTTAACTTCGGGTCGGGTATTTTAAATCGCCATCGTCTGCTTCTTTGGCATTATTATTATGTTATTGATTGAATTAATACCGCATTCTCTTTGTTGTTTCATTGATCCAAACCAATCAAGCGTCCATCTTGGGAGACGCTTCTCGGTTTCATATTACTGCTTTTTCTTGTTTGAATAAATACCGTCTGTTGGGCGCTGTTTTTCTATTTCGCTTTGCTCCCGTTTCAGACATCGCTTTATCGCTTTATCATTTCTCGCTTTAAACTAAACACCGCATTTTTCCAACATGGCTTTCTATTTCGCCACTGTTTCAAAGATTCAAATTACCGTTCTCTTCGCTTTATCGCTTTTAAAACTAGACAGCGTCATTTTCGAGCTGTTTTTACGCCTCTGTTTTTTTTCCGCCAGCTCAAGCATCTTGTTTTTACGCTCTGCTGCTGCTGCTTTGTTTACATTCGATTTTATTTTTTACCGATTTGAACACGACATCGCACGGCCGATGAAAAATATCCGTCGATTTTGAGGCCTACACAGCTTGCAAAGACGGAAATATAACTTCCGGGCAAGGATGAAGACTTAAACCTTTTATCCGAGATCAACATGTTTAGTAGGCGAGGTGACTAAAATAACCAACAAGTTATATATTCGCGACCACGACGTGATTATAGTGATCTTTTCTATTTCACCCGAGAGACCGACACGCTTAGTAGGCGAGGCAATCAAAATAAACTACATTAGTCATATGTTTGCAGCCACGACGTGATTGGAATGTTCTTTTCAAAATTTAAGTCTGAGTTCTCCGCGATCAAAACATTCACCGCTTTGAATACGGATATGAAGTTATTTGTATTTAACTGTTTCTAACCGTTTGTTCTTGGCGACTTGCAGGGGACTAAAGTAAATAAAGGCGATTATTCCTCGGAATTTATTTATTGTTATTTCTTTCTTTAATTCAGCTTTTATCTCGCTTTGTATTGTAATATTGTTTATCGCACTTATGTAATTATTGAAATGCTTAAAATAGGCAAACTTAGGATTTATTCATAGGTTAGTTAAAGATTTGAAACCCGTCGCTAGCTTATTTATTTGTAGGCTCGCAAACTTAGAAATCCTTCGCTAGTTTATTTATTTTAGGCTCGTCACGCTTATTCAAGATTTTTAAAACAACTCTTGTCATCTTTATTTGTTTCAATTAATTGTACAAATAAGTTTATCTTTTTATTATTATTTTTGCAACTTGTTGATTTTCGAAAGATTCGCTTCTTTGGCATTATAAAGAATTTATTGTCACAAATGCATGTTTTCTAAAAAAACTTTACATGTATCTTTCTTTTATGTCATCCGAATACGTACTTGTATAAAATGCATCATATTTACTTGTATAAAATGCATCATATTTGCAAACATCTTTTTTTATACTTGTAAAACATGTATTTTTCTAGCAATAATTAATCTGAGTTTTACCGGATAACCGCAAGTTAGCGGATCTTAAAGGATGCCTAACCCCTTCCCTTTAGGATAATAAAGAACCCTTACCTAGAATCTCATTAGTTTCGCAGACCTTAAAATTGGTGTTTACACTGCAGCACTTAGTTTAATATTTAGGTGTCCTAATTCACCGTAAAAATAATTAGGTGGCGACTCCTCAACCCCTTTTTACCCAGGAATCACCGGACACGTCCGCGCTCCGCTTTGACCCGAGCCGGGTCAAAATAGGGCGCTACACTCGCCTTGGCTAGTCTGTACAACTTTTTATCCTCACTTTTTTCCTCTAAGTCCACATACAAGCGTTTAAAAGTCATTTTTTTCCCCACCGTAACAGCTAGCTTTGCCTCCTTCCTCGCCATCTTTTATAGTTCCCTATTTGTCAACTTCTCCACCTCGTCCTTGCTTTCTACCAATCTCGCATACGCCGCTTTCTTCGCTTCCACTTTCTCTTGAACTTCACATTTCCACCACTAGTCCCCTCGATGCCCACCACGGCTACCCCGCAAGACCCCTAGCACTTCCCTAGCTACCTCCCGAATGCAACTAGTCGTCCTGTCCCACATACCGATCGCATCCCCACTACTCTCCCAAGCCCCCTTGGCCAATAACCTCTCCCCCATCTCCTTTGCACTAGCCATGGTCAAACTCTCCTATTTTATTCTTAACCTGTTATCCATAACCCTCTTATTCTTTTGTATCTTGATATCCAAATCCATCATCAAAAGCTTATGTCGGGTTGTAAGATACTCCATCGGAATAACCTTGCAGTCTT
Organism: Anisodus acutangulus; assembly: GCA_029783415.1. Classification (NCBI taxonomy): domain Eukaryota; kingdom Viridiplantae; phylum Streptophyta; class Magnoliopsida; order Solanales; family Solanaceae; genus Anisodus; species Anisodus acutangulus. Next base: position 45,660,192 of record CM056508.1, read on the forward strand.
TACAAAGACCGTTGTCAACTGTCCTAAGGAGCAAAAAGTCTATATGAGTCTTAGCCATTGAACTACTGAAAGTCACCAAGTGCTCATCATTCTTCAGGAATGTCGAGTTGGCTATCACCATCCCATAAGCTCTAGCGAACTCCAAAAGTGAGACGCCTCCCTCGTTCCTGTCCCTGAGGCCAAAACCTCTATGCACGTCGTCATAACCCCTCGAAAGTGACCCGACATGTCTATTGAAATCCCCTCCTACAAATAACTTCTCAGTGGGTGGTATACCTCCTACCACTTCGTCCAAATCCTCCCAAAAACGCCTCTTCTCCTCCTCGTCCAAGCCCGCCTGCGGTGCGTAAACACTAATAATGTTCATAGTGAACCCTCTAACTACTAACTTAATCTCCATCATTCTTTCATTGACCCTCCTAACCTCTACCACCTAATCTCTTAGCTCGTTGTCTACCAAAATGCCTACTCAATTTCTATACTTCGACCTACCCGCAAACCATAACTTATACCCGTCTACCTCCTTAGAACTCTATGGACTTCCCCGTTAAAATCTCAATGTTCCAAGACACTATTCTCATCCTAGCATCTCCCTTACCCCACTTCCTAACCCTCGCCCCCGTCCCCGACCGAGAACATGACCCTAGTCTACCATCAGTCACCAAAGCTACTAAAGCGGATATAAACTAATAGTCTAATCCAAGGTTTACACCTACATCAGGAACGCTAAGAATGATAGTAAATGTAAGATCATAATATACTAAGGGCAAGAATCAATATATTACGAAACAAATTCGACATCCAAGCAAAGATAAATTAGCAACAAGAATGAAGTCAGAGGGGTAATATATGTATAGTATATGTATATTTAGTATAAAGTATACACTACGTATACACTATGTACTTATTTTGTAAACTAGATAGTCAAATGGTATTTGGATGTAATTTTCTCAATTAATCCTGTAACTCGACGTGCAAAGCTTGTAAATGTGTCTCATGATATGTTAAGATATGAAAGTAAAAGTTGATCGCGAAACTCAGATAAGTCGAGCTAGTATACCAGATGGTTAAATTGATCTTATAACTCAAAATGCAAAGCTTTTAAATGTTCAATAATATGTTAAGACATGAGTATTTAATTATTAGATGTTTATTATTCAACATATAAGTACAACCAGGTTTACCCTTTTCTTAGATTTTCTAAAAGTCATTGCTCTAAATTTCTAAGGTATTCCTATACTCTATCCTCACCAAATCTCATATTATTAAATTTTACTGGGTATGTTGTTATTGTAATCTTCCAATATAAGATTTTTTTATTTTTAAATTAGCTTCAGGACCAGTACGTCAACTAAAACTAGTTTGACAAAAATGACACTCGAACCCAGAGCTAGTTGATTCTCCCCGAAATGCGTAACCCCTTTCTTCAATATCATCAACAGACAAAAAAAGACCAAGATAAAATATATTAAATTTAGGTATACTCCATTAGGAGTTGACTTTTATGAAGGGGGCAGGCTTTATGGAAGCTTCTAATAAGATCTTCTTATTCTCTCTTTTTTTACATGAACAAGGTACACATCTTTGTACTATCAATTACTAGACATAATACGTTACTCATTAACGTTGACAAATCTTAAAGAAGATTGTCCTAATTTTGATAGTCTCCACCTCAAAGTCTCCTAAGTCTTCTATTTATTTATTTTTAATAATCGTGAAATCCTAAGGAATCGAGAGCGCAAGGTTCGAAACATTACAAAGATAACAAGAATTAGCGATGGGAAAAGTTTTGTCGTTGAACGGCAAAAATCTAGAACGATGAAATATCAAAAAATCATATTAATACGAATTATTATTTTTTGTAGCAAATTTGACAGATAACATGTTCATTCTTCTATCTTTTCCCACTTAAATACTAGATTTTTGTTTGTGACGGGTTTGAAATCCCGTGTGCGCTTAACCCACTCATTATGTTTAGAGACGGATTCAGAATTTAAATTTTATGATTCTGTATTTCAGCCCTTGTGAGTTACTGAATTTTAAATTAATAATTATAAATATTAAATAGGGTTTGGACCAAAGCAATAGTATTCTGTTAAACCCGTACCTTCTACTCTATTTCCCCGCTTCAAATTATATGTTGCGCTTTTATTACTAGATGAAAGGCCGGGTAATTCATCTATTTCTCTATGTCCTTTTGTGGATGCAAATATTCCCTTCATTTTCAACCATTTATTCTAACATTTGGCAAGTAGTGCCGTCCTTGTTTTACTTATTTCCCAATTCTCTTTGTTCCTTCATGGGTCTCCACTCTTCAACTCTTCATTCTTTTTATTTTTGATAAAGAAAATTTTGGTAGTTTTGACTAATTTTTAATCACCTAAAGTGATAAATATTCCAAGAGATATATAATTATTATAATATATACTTTATAATACCTTTATTTTAATTTATTTTTTGGCTTCATGGTACCCACCATTTTCAGCCGTCCAACATATTGAAGGGTTGGTGATAAATCAATTTTTCTAGTTGGTTTGGAGTTAATTAAGTTAAGCCTTTAACTAAAACTCGATGCTTGATTCAATTATGCAATGGTTAAAATTAATTTTTTGTTGGTTATAAAGGAATCTATTGGTTGTAACTAATCCAGTATTTCTTTTTAAGTAAGGGATTAATGGCTAAAATATAGCATGAGGTGTTACTATTCTATTTAAAGAAAGTAGTCTTTTATTTTTTCTTTTTAAATGTTTGTAAATATTTGAGAGAACCAACTCTAGATCTCTACCATCCATGTACCTAATTAAGATAGATTTATTTTTTAATTAAAAAGTGAAGTACTTTTTGAAGTGGAATCTCAAACATGAGCTCAAGTCCTACCATCTAATAACGAAATAAATACTTACTCGCAATCGGTGTCTACTTAATACAAGACATGTATCTTGTGTATGAAATTTTATTACTTAATCATGATTACATTATGTAATTTCACTTTAGTCTATAACTTGTTATGTTAATACTTCGGCCGATGTAAAACCCGGTGAAGAAGCTCGACTTCATCTGATTCAGTAACTTTGGCTTAAACTTTTTATATGTGTTTAAAAAATTCATTAAATAAGCACAAATAATATATTTCGAACACAGTAAATTAGACGCTCTAGTAAAAAAGGCATTTTCAACATACATAGAAAATTCTCATCTTTTAGTACTGACGAAATATGGCAGAATTTCGAGTGCAAACACATAAAGTTCAAATCTCGAATTTGGCAATGGTGTTAGGTCTTCTTGGTTTATATAGGCTATAAGTTTGATATGCACTCATTGCTTTTAACTGTTTGATAAGTCAAAAGTGCATAGAAACAACATTTAAGGACAAAAATATTACCACCACAATCATCTAAGGCAACTCTTCCAATTTTTAAAGTCAAAGGCTGGCCCTCTTGGAGAAATTCTTCCCCTAATTCCACACTACATAAACCATATATTGCCACCCACTCTTCTCCATTGCAATATTATTCAAGAAATTAACTTCTTTTTCTTTAGCTCTCTCTTTCTTTGCATCTTCATCTTCATTTCCTTGTACACAAAATGCAAGGTAAGAAGTTCGGTTCAATGAAGAAATTAGCCAAGAAGGCTAAGGTTATTAGAACTACTAGTACTAATACTATTCACCATGATGAATCACAACATCTTGAATATTTGCTTGTTAAGGATGATCATGATGATCAAGATCAAGATCATCAAGGGGCTAGTCCAACAAGTGCTAATTCCTCAAAAAAGACGGGAACATTTGCAGTGTATGTAGGCGAAGAAAGAGAACGATTCGCGGTGCCAACGAGCTACCTCTCACATCCATTGTTCAAGATTTTGTTAGAGAAGACATACAATGAGTTTGGTTTTGAGCAAGCAAATGGACTTGTGGTGCCATGCAGTGTTGCTGCATTTCAAGAAGTGGTCAATGCTGTGGAGTGTTGCAATGGGAAGTTTGATTTTGGTGACTTGGTAGAGGAATTTCTATAATTAGGTCGATATTTTCCAGGGCTATGTTTGGCCTTGATCCAGAAGAATCAGATTAGTCGGGACGAATACTGTTACTTTTGTGGCATTTTTCTAGTGTGAGGATACAACAACAACTGCAACATTTCAGTTCCTGACAAGTTGGGATCGACTACTTTTCGAGAGTAAGGATAGCATATGGAGAAATAGATCCAAGGATTAAATCATATCTTGAGGAGGTAATATACATTTTAAACCTTAGATCCTTTCTTGTACCAAAGAGCTAGTGTAAATTAAGACATAATTTAATATCTTAGGTAAGCTTCCTTTTGCTTTCCCAATGAGGAGAAAGCAGCTGAGAGAAGTAATCTTGTTGTTTATTTGTGTCTTTAAATTATTGTCAACTAGTTAAATTGTAAATTTAGTTGACAATAATTTAAAAAGAAATTTCTTTAATTATTTACTTCTTGCCCTTTCAATTACATAGAGACCAGTTTAAGAATGTTCATCTTATTGTAACAACAACTATTACTATATTTCAGTCCTGAATTCCGCCAGTGTGAGCTTGCTCATATACCCCGTCTCGAAACCGGATAGACGAGGAGAGTTTCGGTAGACTACAACCAAGGTTAAAATAGTCAAAGATGTTCATCTCTATCATTTTAGTTTTTCTCTTCACCCCTGTTTTTTCTTGTGATTTCACAAGTTTTTAATAATTTGCAATATATGTAGTAGGCATTTATAGTTATCAAGTCAAAAGGGACAATTTGTAGTTTGATTAACATCAAAAGGTGCATGCATGTAATACATATATTTAGTTTGATTTAGTAAAAAAAAATAGATATTAAACACTGTGTTAATCACATTAACCCCCCCCCCCCCAAAAAAAGGTACTTGCATGTTAGTTGGAGGAAGCTTAGTGTTTGACTCAGCAGCATTTTTGTAGTTAGGTGCTGAAGTAGAGTCATGACTCATGGAATGTCTTATATTTAATCCTATGTATATTTATTTAAAGATATACAGTGATATACTAACATTTAAACCAGGAAAAATTAATGTTCTTTCACCCCACACACACTCGGGATTGTATACATTCTTATATAGAAGCTTTTGTTGACTAGCATCTAGTGATGTTCCACCAATTAGACTGCAGCTTCAGTTTTGAGGTTCTTGTTTTAACGTTTTTCTTAATAATTAAAGTCGGGTAAGTCGGTTAAATGGTTCTCAAATTTTTTGGTGTGGTCCCATAAATAAGTGATGTGGCATGCCACTTCAGTAATGTTCAAAAATTTGTAACCGGATATATATTTTCTGGTGATAGTGACTTTTAAATGAATCGATGAATAGTTGACTGACTTTTACATGACAAAACAAAGAACAATGTCTTTTTAGCAATAGACGAATACTTAGATGACAACAAGAACTTGAAACTTTGATGTCAAAAACAAATTGTTCTTCAAGAAACTTATTGCATTTAAATTGAACAAGATCAGTGGGAAAACATAATGCTTGTTAAGTCATCAATAATTTACTACCAGTCAACAACGATTCTTTTCATTTCACCAATGAGCTCCAGCATTTGTTCCCTAGTATGCAAGGCGAAAGGATAAACACATGCACAATCCAATTTTCCGTCCCTAATCGTGTCTGAAAGAAATAATCCCCTTGATTATTTTCATTGATTGAATAGATATATATACAAGTTACAAAATAGGAGAATCCTATTCCTAATCTATTCCTAAAACCTTATTCTACCATAATTCTAACTATACAATTATGGTAAGTGTATAACACTAATTATGGTAATAAATATACTACAATATACACACAATATACTTTTCTAAATGTAGTGTTCAACAATTGAGTCAAATGCCTCAATTTATAGTGTAAGGAGATGATCACTCAACTAGTCAACTAATGGCCTTCAATAGCCAATGTAATGACACTTATTGAGGGGTTACATTCAGCCATTCCAAATAATGGTTGAATTCATGTGCCAAGTAATGGAGATTCTGCCTCCAAAGCGCCGCGACTCTGTGAATTAGCACCGCGGCTCCAGTAACTGACCAACCAATTAGTGTCGCGGCTCCGACGGTGTTGCATTGCGGCCCTTCACGGCTCCGCGACGATTTTCAACTCGTTTCATCTTACACTTCGTACACTTCTTCCTTTGTTTACGAACATGGAATACTTTGTCATTTGACCAATAATCGTCCATCATTCTATGTCTCAAACGTATTACATACGTATCAATATCTCTTTCACTAATGAAATTTGCGATACTTAGCACTACGTGTGCACGTGTGTGGAATGCGGGGCCCCAATTATTTGAGTCATAAATAATGAGATATATTTAATTCCACTTAGTAAATTTCCAACAGTACCCGTGGAATTAGTTGAGATACTGCAAGCTAACCCGACACTATTGCTATCAAAAGAATTAAGGAATTTACTAAAATGTGATAAACTTACATCAAGAATGCGATCAGTATCTTCTTTATTCAACTGCAATTTCACAACTTGTGATCCTCTTGTTGATTCACTATCCATGAACTTCAAATTAGAAATTCAATCCATACCCCCACCACATCTATCCCACGCGCCCAAAATGGCTTACTCGCTTTTCCAGCTGGAATATACTCCTCAATTCCCAAACCAACCTCCATATTTTCCCCTAATTCCAATTCTGTCCCTTCTCCATCTTCCTCACTCATCAGCTCCAACAACTTCCTCAGCAACGCCAATGCCGCCGCCCGGTCACACACCGATGTGTGAATCCGTACCGTAACCACCGATTTTTCGTGTTTAATCGATAAATGCTCGCGAAAAAACATCTGTATCGCAACCCGATGACGTGGCGGTATTCAGAGGCGGATCCATTATTTGAAGTTTATGAGTTCCTATCGTAATCTCAAATTAATTTATAATAATAACAGGGTTTACAATTAAATATTTAGAACATTTTAATGAACTTTTTAATACATATACAGGATATGATCAAAAGTTACTGAGTTCCCGAGTATCCGTACCTGAAGAGCTGGATCCGCTCGCCCAGGAGTTACGGTTGATTTCGTGCTCGAGAATGAGGTGAAAATCGGAGACAGAAGTAAGATTAGGTGTTTCGATGCGTCTGAGAACTTGGTCCGTTGATGAGAGATCGAACGGCTGGATTTGAAGATGAGAAGTGGAGGGAATGATGTAAGAGCAAGAGTTGATGGTTGATTCGTAGTGGAGTTGAGATTTGAGGATAGGATTGGAATTTTGGAGTTTGTGAAGGGCATTTTGGAGAAGTGAAATGTCAGGTGATTTTGATAAGAGGAGAGCTAATACTGTTATACCTATGCCACCGGGAACCGCCTTGCACCAGCTGTGCTCAGTGCTTCCTGCCGGCCGGATTTTCAACTCACACGGCGGAGCTGCGGCGGTGCTTCCTTGCTCAGCCATGAGAGATTGAGTGAGAGCTAAAAGGTGCTTTTGGGAATGGACAAATGGGAGCGACAAGTACTATAAAGAGGACAAACAAAGCCTAACCACACTTATTTACATTTTGTTACTAATAAAATCAGTCTTTAGTGTATCTTTTCTTCATTTCAATTAGTCACAAACAAACCTAGTATTATTAGTTTCCTATATGGGTGGCAAACGGGACGGGCCGGGCCGGGGCGTGTTTGGCGGGATGGGGGAGGGGTGGGATCAGGGGAGGGTGGGCCAGGCGGGATTCGTCGAAGTCCCGATCTCGGTCCCGTCGGAATTGGGTCGGACCGGGATCGGGGTAGGGGCGGGGCGTTTTATTTCTTTTTCACTTAATTTAAAAAATAACATATATAAACAACTCAATAATTGAACATGATAGTGTAATAAGAACATCTCAAGACTGTTTTTGTGCATCTTCTATTATTTAATAGACATATGATTTTTTTGTAATACAAATACAATTGTCAAAATTGCAATTTTGTGGTGTTGTTCAAAAGCTGCAAATTACATATTAAAATTGCAATTAAAAAATTACATTTTGAAAAAAATATTTTCTAGTTTCTTGATAATTTCCTGTGGTTCTTCGGTTGGAATTGGTATTTGTTGGTCAAATTGCTCCACGTCGCTTCCACCACCTTCGGACAAGATGTCATTGTAGTTTTCGTCTTATTTTTCGTTGATCTACGGTTGACCGCACCTTCTCCGCTCCACTCGTATCCAATCTCTGAATAATACTGCAATCTCCAAGTTGTCTCCGACTAATGAGTGTATGTGCTCTCCTATTTGATATCTGCCTGTAGAAAAAATGCTTTCAGACGCCGTTGATGACGCTTGAATGTTCAAAACATCTTGGGTCATCATTGAAAGTGTCGGAAAGGTCTTCTCATTCCCCTCCAGTATTTCAGCAAGTCCTCACGTCCTTCTTCATTGAGAACTGCTTGGTACGGTACAGAACTCTGCAAAACAAAATATCAAACTCGCTAATTTGGTTAGTAGCGTTACGGCCGCACATCAGGCTTTCAATACTAGCCGCAAAAACAACATGTCTTTTGTGAAGTTGTGTTGAAGAAGACGATGGTAGGGAAGTCGGTAGGTTGCTAGCACTTTCTTGTTGGTAAAACCTATATACTTTTTTGCATTGGTCTTCTACGCTAGACAACACTTTCTTTAGTTTGTTCAATAGGTGGTGGGTGATTTGGATTTTTGGGACTTGAAGGTGGTAGTACTGCTATACAATCATAAATAGTTTCAATAAGTGATTTAGTACCGTCTATTTTAATAGTTGGATTTAATATAGCACCAATAATATAAATAGTGAGAATAGAAATAAAATATTTTTTTATTTTGATAAACGTTTTTTAATAGATGTCTTATAAGCTGGTTTATCCATATATTCATTAAGCAGTAAAAATATTAGAGCTATATAAAATAACATAGTTGAAATAGTAGGATAATATATACAATAAGTTCGGAAATTTTTCCCAATCGCTATCTACAACCATATCAGTTAGATTTTGATTATGAGAGTTAAAAAATAAAGTTATAGGTTTTCTATAGTCATAAGCAACAAGTAGTTGCTCGTATAAAGAATTCCACCTAGTGGGTACTTCTTCTGTAATTTTTCTATAAGGTAGTTGGCAATCGTGACAAGTTTTTTTATATTCTTTTTTTTTGTTATATTCTATTATTTTTTAAAATAAAGTTTATAGCAAATTGTATTTTACTAAGAATGTCTTCAAAAAGTGATAAATCATCCTTTACAACTAAATTATATATATGACACACACATTTTATATGAAAATGATCTGAAAAAGATAGAGTTAAACTATTTTTTAAAATTGTAATAGCATAATTGTTAGAAGAAGCGTTATCTAATGTAATAGTCATAATTTTATCAGTTATTCCGTAATAATCGCACACTTGATAAATATTTTCTGCAATAAAAGTATTAGTGTGCCTATCATCTATATATCTATACGCTAAGATACGTTTTTGAATAGACCATTTATAATCTATCCAAAGACATGTTACCGTTAAATAATCATGGTCGTTAGTACTACAGCCTATATTAGAAGTGATAGTCACTTTGCCATTAAAATGATATAATGAATAACGTAAATACTGTTGATATTCATGTGCAAATTTAAATATATCTCTCTTAACAGTTGATCTAGGAAAACCGTTAAAAGCAGGATTATACATTTCTCTAATGTAATGAATAAAATCAGGAGATGAAAAAGGCAAACCCTTCACCGCAACTAATTTTGCTATTGCTTCCCTATCTCTATGTTTATTGTAATTAAGGCCTACAATTTCCCCCGTCGTGGGGTTAATTTGACCATGTACTTGATCCGGGACAGTATGTGAACATTGTCCCGATGGAGCGGGCGTTTGCGCACCCGGTTTTGAAGTCTCGTATTGGGCATACCTAGTTGAATGAGCCCTTACTACGTGTCTCATTAACCCCCTCACCCCCCACCCCCGTCCCACCGTGACATTTTCAATTTTAAATTTTAAAACATCTTTACAAAGCTTACTACTTGATTCTCTACATCCCTATCAAAAAATGTCCATGCATCTGATTTTAATGGTAGTTTTGCTGGACCTCGTCTCATACTAGGGGGAATATGAGGCATTTCAGTTGAAGGTGCACTAGTGGGTGTGTTGTCATCTACATTAGTGGGTGTGTTGTCATCTACATTAGTGGGTGTATCATCTAGATCATCATCTAAATTAAAGTCTTCTTGAGTTTCAGAAAATAGCTCATCGTCTAAATCTAATGGTATTGTAGGAAAATGTTCAGTATCAACAAAATCATCACGTGTAGGAATATGATTCTGTCTAGAAATAGGATGACTAGAAGAAGTATTGTTGCCCTTGTTGTCCCTACTAGAAGAAGTCTGACCCTTACCCGTAAGCATACGTTTAAATCATTCCATTATAATTATACTAATAAATAATTAAAGTAAATGAAATTAAGTGCGCTAAATAAAATAAACAAACAATAATAATTTAATGAAGGAATGAATGTACCAAACGCCGACGTGTAATCGAGATGTTGAAAATTGAAACTTTGCTCCACGAAAGATCCTCAAGCTAGTTGTTAACTTCACTCCCAAATGAATAAATAAAATTCAATATTTAGTAGACAATGTAGACTTGTAGAGAGCTAAATTGAGAGATTAGAGAGATTGTAGAAAGATTTGTGAGAAAGATGAAGAGAAAATGAGGTATTTATAGTTGGAAAGTTGGGTTAAAGTGTAAATATAATAACTAATGGGTTAAAAATAAATAATAAGGGGGTGGGGGGTTGGGGGAGGGGGGAGGCCAAAATTTAAAATGATTGTTGGTGCAATGACTATTTGTGCAAAGAGGGGGTTTAGGGCGGGACTGGGGCGGGTTGGAACGAGACCATGTATTTACGTTTTCTATCTGGGCTATTACCAATTATTTATTAAAATACACCTCAAAATTAATAAGTCAGCTATCATGTGGATGAAATTTTTTGGACATTAAGTTGTCACGCGCCTTTTGGCGGTGACGAGGGATGCTGACGTGGAAGTGATGCTAGACTCACAAGTCGTCCCAAGAAGAGGGAGTTTCAAGTATCTCGGGGCTATAATACAAGGTAATTGAGAGGTTGATAAGGATATCACACATCGTATTGGCGTAGGGTGGTTGAGATGGAGGCTAGCATCCGGTGTCCTATGTGATAAGAAGGTACCACTAAAACTAAACGGTAAGTTCTACAGAGTAGTAGTTAGGCCGACATTGTTGTATGGGGCAGAGTGTTGGCCGAAGAACTCTCATATTCAGAAGAAGAAAGTTGCAAAGATGAGGATATTGAGGTGAGTGTGTGGGCTAACTAGAGGAGATATGATAAAAAATGAAGAAATTCGGGACAAGATCGGAGTGGTTCAATGACATAGAAAATGCGGGAGGCAAGGCATAAATGATTTGGACATGTCCAAACGAGAGACATAAACGCTCCGGTGAGGAGGTGTGAGAGGTTGGCGATAAAGGGCTGGAGGAGAGGTAGAGGTAGGCCGAAGAAGTATTGGGGAGAATATGATGAGTCTTTAGCTTACCGATGACATGACCCTAGATATGAGGGTGTGGAGGTCGACGATTATGATAGAGGGTTGGTATTAGGATTAGTATTATTTTTCCTTAGTGTAGGATCAATGTTATTTCCGTCATTCTTATTTTTAGTTTTCTATTCTTACATGTTTGTTTCTTTCACTTCGTTGTCTTATTTTCTTGATGCTATTAATGCTGCTTTCTTTTCTACTTGACCCGGTGGTCTATCGAAAATAACCTTTCTATTAGTCAAAAGATAGGGGTAAGGTCTGTGTATACTCTACCATCTCAGACCTCACCTGGTGGGATTATACTGGGTATGTTGTTGTTGGCGATTGTATTCAAACACTTGGTCTAGTCAATTTCGAGGTGTGTTTTGATAAATAGTTTGTGATAGTTCATGTAGAAAACGTAAACACCTGATCAACGAAAAATTACGCTATTTATACATGGTTAAAATTATTTTTTATATATATATATAGTATATGTTGAACCCCCTTTGACTTCTTCGTCTGTTTACTTTTTTATATTTTAAATTCCCTTAGTAAAAATCCTAACTCCGCCACTACACCTGATAGTTCAGGAAGAAAATTTGCAAAAAAATGATACTTGATCATTATCTCTTTTCTATAACAATATTTCACTATAACGATCAAGTTTTCTTTAAAAGTAACTTTCAAATTATGTTTTATTATGCATTCTCTACAACAACATCTCATTATAACAATAAAAAATATCCAAACAAATGATGTTATTATAAAGAGGTTTGATTGTATAAGGATAAGAAAGAAGAAAACTTTAGTTAGTGTTTGGTCACAGATTAGTTGATATTTGAACAAACAATAGTATTTGAAGTTGAATTGAAAAAAAATTATTTGAAAATTGAAATTTATTTATACATGTATTTCCTTTTTAAAAGATATATTAAAGTTTTGTGAGAAAAAAAGATTTTACTTGAAAAAGTTATTTGGACCAGTTTCAAACTTAAACTCAGGAAGGGAGCCTTGGAGTAACTGGTAGAGTTGTTGTCATGTGATCAGGAGGTCATGGGTTTAAGTCGTGGAAATAGACTCTTGCAGAAATGTGAGGTAAGATTGCGTGCAATAAATCCTTGTGATCCGGCACTTCCCTAGACCCGACGCATAGCAAGAGCTTAGTGTACAAGACTTTTTTTTTCAAATAACTGGTAAAGTTGTTGTCATGTGATCAGGAGGTCATGGGTTTAAGTCGTGGAAACAGACTCTTGCAGAAATGTGAGGTAAGATTGCGTGCAATAAATCCTTGTGATCCGGCACTTCCCTAGACCCGACGCATAGCAAGAGCTTAGTGTACAAGACTTTTTTTTTTCAAACTAAACTCAGCTTCGAGTTGGAGTGAAAAAAATTGAAATTCTTTTATCATATAATGTAACATATATATCTTGTATATGAACTTTGTTGGAAATTTGCCTTTGGCGGGAGTTGCGACCGACCAACTTTAACGGCTTAAACACTAGTGTTACGTATGTTGGAGAATTCAGTTCTTCACACATGCATGATCTACTAAGTACGTAGATAACCGTAGGGCCAAGAATCGTCAAATTTCATTGAGAAATGAAAGAGATATTGGTCCACGAAGTGAGGTGTTTGAAGCATGAAAAGTGTGGTGTTGTGTTCACTTCTCCCTCATCGGTAGAGGAAGAAAGAATTGTTGTGTATATAAGACTCGAAATTGGTTTGGGGTTTGGGACCCCAAGGGGTATCCCATGTGTTTAAAGGAGGGAGGACCTAGATGTGCTTCGGTTCGAGGAAAGACCACACGCGCGCCGCCGCCCGCCCGCCCGGTCCGGGTCACGGGCTGTGGGCTGTGGGCCTTCTGATATTATCTTTTTGTGCCAGAGAACTTTTTCAGAAGTACAGTTTGGACCAGAATTCTTTCAGATGTACAGTTTGGTCCCTGAAGTTTCCAGAAATTCAGAATTTCGGCAGACAGGAACAGAAACGTCCAGCACTCAATTCAACCATTTATTTTGGCTGAATTACACCTTCTATAATGGCATCCGTTGGTATTTCTCTCCTTTAATTTGGTGGCTTTACTACCTCCATAATGGTCATTATTTGGCCAATAATGGCTGTTATGGAGGCAGTCAAACAGTCCCTTCCTCACCTATATAAACACCCCTTATACCATTGTTGAGGCACACTTGATATACACGAAAATATACAACCAGAAAATCAGTTCTTCCTATAACTTCCTAGCATCATTTCATTATTCAATATTCTTCACGGTAGCTCTTGAGTTTCCTTTGCTCAATTGTTCCATTGCTGTTTTATCTTGGGAAACGAATTGTCCGGGACGTATAAAGGATACATATGGGGCAATATTGTCTTAAGGATAGAGTGCCACACTCGACTCAGCAAAAATCAAAGCAGTTTTCGGTCTTCTTGTTCAAACAAATATTGTAATTTCAGTTTTGTTGTTATATTGTAATTTTCAGTTTTCTAGTTGAATTGTAATTTCAATTCTTACATAAGCAGTTACTTGTAATTTCCGTTTCTTGCAAATCCTTGTAACCCAACAAACTTTTATCACTTAATTATGGTTAAACGATGTGTGATTGCTTCAGTTTGTAACACTTTAGGTTAATTACTCGGTCCGATGTAAAACATAATACGAGTAGTATTTTTCTCTCTTTAATAATCATAGATAGGGCAGATCTAATGAAGAATTGTTATTTCATCCGACTTTATCTTAAACCCTTTTTATGTGTTAAAAGACCTACTAAGTAAATATAATTAACTGGTAGAGTTGTTGTCATGTGATCAGGAGGTCATGGGTTTAAGTCGTGGAAATAGACTCTTGCAGAAATGTGAGGTAAGATTGCGTGCAATAAATCCTTGTGATCCGGCACTTCCCTAGACCCGACGCATAGCAAGAGCTTAGTGTACAAGACTTTTTTTTTCAAATAACTGGTAAAGTTGTTGTCATGTGATCAGGAGGTCATGGGTTTAAGTCGTGGAAATAGACTCTTGCAGAAATGTGAGGTAAGGTTGCGTGCAATAAATCCTTGTGATCCGGCACTTCCCTAGACCCGACGCATAGCAAGAGCTTAGTGTACAAGACTTTTTTTTTTCAAACTAAACTCAGCTTCGAGTTGGAGTGAAAAAAATTGAAATTCTTTTATCATATAATGTAACATATATATCTTGTATATGAACTTTTATCACTTAATTATGGTTAAACGATGTGTGATTGCTTCAGTTTGTAACACTTTAGGTTAATTACTCGGTCCGATGTAAAACATAATACGAGTAGTATTTCTCTCTCTTTAATAATCATAGATAGGGCAGATCTAATGAAGAATTGTTATTTCATCCGACTTTATCTTAAACCCTTTTTATGTGTTAAAAGACCTACTAAGTAAATATAATTAATAAATTTTGAACCCAGTAAATAAACTTACCACAAAAAATAAAAAAAAAATCTACCAGAAATCTCAAATCTCCCGGACACGTTCGTCAAGAATTTTTCTTTTTCTAGTAGTGACCGGATGTGGTATAATTTCGTGCGAACACATAAAATTCAATTTCAAAATTCACCTATGATCTTAGGTCTTCTTGGTTTGTATAGGCTATAAGTTTGATATGCACAAATTTCTATTAACTGTTTGATAAGTCAAAAGTGCATAGAGACATCATGTAAGGACAAAAAATAATTAAATCATATAGGCAACTCTTCCAATTTTTAGAGTCAAATGCTGGCCCTCTTTGACAAATTCTTCCCCTAATTCCACACTACAAATACCAATTGCCACCCACTTTTCTCCATTGCAATATTATTCAAGAAATTAACTTCTTTCTCTTTAGCTCTCTCTTTCTTTGCATCTTCCTCTTCATTTTTCTTGTACGAAATGCTAGGTAAGAAGTTTGGTTCAATGAAGAAATTAGCCAAGAAGGCTAAGATTATTAGAACAACTAGTAACACTATTCATCATGATCAATCACAACATCTTAAATACTTGCTTGTTAAGGATCATGATCGTGATTATCAAGATCAAGATCATCAAGGGTCAAGTCCAACAAGTGCTAAATCATCAAAAAAGATGGGAGCATTTGCAATGTATATAGGGGAAGAAAAAGAACGATTCACGGTTCCAACGAGCTATCTTTCACATCTATTGTTCAAGATTTTGTTGGAGAAGACATATAATGAGTTTGGTTTTGAGCAAACAAATGGAATTGTGGTGCCATGCAGTGTTGCTGCATTTCAAGAAGTGGTCAATGTTGTGGAGTGTTGCAATGTGAAGTTTGATTTTGGTGACTTGTTAGATGAATTTCTATAATTAGGTGCATAGTTTCCAGGGTCGTGTCTGACCTTGATCGAGAAGAATCAGATTTAGTCAAGACGGATATTGTTACTTCTTGTACCACCACTTCTCTAGTGTGACAATACAACAACTATAACGTTTCGGACTTGAGCAAGTTGGGATCGACTACTTTTCTAGAGTGAAAATAGCTTATGGAGAAATAGATTCAAAGATTCATACCTTGAGGAGGTAATGACATTTCTAAGTCTTAATTTCTTTCTTGTGACAAAGTCAAAGAGCTAGTGTATATTAAGACACAATACAATATCTTAGGTAAGCTTCCTTTTGCTTTCCCAATGAGGAGAAAGCAGCTGAGAGAAGTAAGCTTGTTGTTTATTTGTCTCTTTAAATTAATGTCAACTGGTCAATTGTAATTATTTTATGACAACAATTGAAAGAGATATGTTATTGTTATTTACTTCTAGCCCTTTCAATTATATTAAGATCAGCTTAAGGATGTTAATCTTATTGTAACAATAATAACTATTACTACAGGGTAAAAATAGTCAAAGATGTTCATCTCTATCATTTTAATTTTTCTCTTCACCCTTGTTTTTGTTGGATATAGTTGTTGGAATCAAAGCAGTACGGGAAGTAAATAAATATTACAAGTGTTCGAAAGGATAAACAAACAACCAAGATTATAATTGCCGCAAGCTTGTTGAGTCTTGAATATTGATAACCTGAAATCAAGAAACACTAAATCTGGATTGTTACAACTGTGGCTGAGTCGAGAGATGACTCTCTGTCTTTAACACAAAATTGTCCCGTATATATGCTTTTACGTTAGCGGGAAATAGTCTCCCAAGATAAAACATCAACTAATCAACACTACAAAGTAAATATGTTGATTCTAATGAAGAAAATAAACAGGAAACGATTGCGAAGAGTGGAAATTTAGAGGAAAAAGAAGAACTATTCTGGATTGTTCTTGTTCAAGACTTGTCTCTCTTTTTCTGTGTTGTTTTCTCCTTTCTGCTATCTTTCTTTTTTTCTCCTATGCTCTCAAAACTATTTCAGGTCTCAATATATAATGTTTAGGAGGAGGAAAGGTGTTAAGAGGTGTAGTCATGGCCAGAAACGTTTTGTACGTTTTGTAGTAAGTGCAAAACGTTTCAGATGGTTAATGTCATAAAATCGTTGGCAGATAATAGCAGAAGTAGACCAGAAGCCCGCGACCCGACCTGGACCAGACGGGACGGGCGGGCGGTGGTGGCGCGCGCGTGGGGCTAGCCTCGAACCCAAGCACACCTAGGTCCTCCCTCCTTCAAACACACGGGTTACCCCTTGGGGTCCCAAACCCTTATCCATTTTAAGGCTTATAAAAAGAACAATTTTTCATTTTCCCACCGATGTGGTAGATTTGTCCCACACCATATTTTCATGCCTCAAACACCTTACTAAGTGGACCAATATCTTTTTCATTTCTTAATGAAATTTGACGATCCTTGGCCCTACGGCCATCTACTCACTTAGTATATTATGCACGTGTGAAGAACCAAAGACTCCAATATGCAGAACCCGAGTGTTTAAGTCATTAAAGATGGGTGGACGCAACCCCCATCAAAGGAAAATTTCCAACAATACCCTCTTGAAAGAGAATTGGTGCACACGGGGTGCCAAACTTCAGCAATCTTTCAGCAGAAAGATATTGAATCAGGAGAGGTAGCTTCCGCTTTGAACCTTCCCTAGTTGAATACCACCGAACTTACTTACTGTGCGATGAACGTGATGTCTTGAACCGTCAGTGTTTAGTGTAAGCCAAGACAGTGATATCAACACAATAACTCCCCTTATTATTGTTCAGTCCGTTGTGGCCGTGGACACACTTGGATTCTTAAGTGCGTTCATTTGAGGTGGCCTGTCCTCGCACTTAAATAGGTGATCTTCTACAAAGTATCCTGATATACCCCACTTCACAAGTGTTAGAAATCATTAAAAGTTTCCCCAACCTTAACCTCAACCATTTGAGGATCGTTAAAGGTTTGAAAGCTTAACATTTACCCACTATGCAGGTAGCACTTTAATGTCTATCACGGGAACGACTTTGAATTCATGTTTCTTTACAGAAATCATCATCTAAAGTGATCTTGCTTCAACCGAAGCACTAAACTAAACCTTTTGCAGCTTAGTTTTTCCATTAAATCAAATTCTTGGGATCTCCAGTCAGTATGGTTGGGTTACCACCACAAAGGTTCATATTGTTTGGGGTTTAAGCCCATTCCCCTAGACAGACAAAAATCTTGATCTTCGGATAGTCACTTAGTTAAAGAGTTCGCTATATCATTTGATTAGTAATCAGGGAAGTGACACCCATGATGATCAACTGCCATACGGTCTTATGTCTCCCACAGATATGTCCAGACGCCGTCATCCGTGACCTTCCTGAAGCCGACTGGCTATCCACAATGTATAACTGCCGAAGGCACGGGTTTCTCCCAATAAGGGACGTCCTCTAAGGAGTAGTGAAGTTACTCAACTTCTTCTCATGCTTTGTTTAAAGCGATAAACTCTGATTCCATCATGAATCGTCCGATGCAAGTTTGCTTAGAGAATTTTCAAAGACACACCATACACATCTACTTGTGGCTTTGGTGTTCTTCAAGTCTGATGTCCAGTTTGCACCAATGTGTTCTCCTAGAACCGTTGGACATCCAGAATACCATAATCCGTAGATAAGTGAATATTTCAGATATCGTCATATCCGATTTAATGCTTTCTTTCGATCATTTTTAGAATCGCGGGTGAACGTTAGTTCAACTGATCTACTTTGTAAGCCGATACCAGGTCGATTGTAGTTGTAAAATACATTAAACTACAAGTGACCTGCACATATCGCTCCTGGTATATGGATGCATCATGATTCCAATCAATTCTATGATTCATATCCATTGGTGGCTTTAACGAGACTGTCAACTACCTCACAAGTGAGTTTGGAATTAGACTAGTCCGTTACATGTCTTAGAAATTCCAATCCCTAAGCTGTCATATGTGATACCCATATCTTTCATATCGAGACTTTTGTTTCAATATGACTTCCACTTTCAGACTGTTGGTTTTCCAACTGTTGGCTTTCTAATTTCAGAGTCAATATTTCTGTTGTCAAATTCATTGTTTCTGTTTCACCTGAAACTTTCAAGACCAAAATGTAAATATTTCAGGAACCAAAAAGAAAGTTCAGGAAGAAGCCCAATAGTCCAACAAACCAACTCTGATCCTCCCTTCCAACTCTCCGGTTAGGAAGGCTGTCTTAACATCCATGTCACGCAAGACTGCAATGGCCCTGGATGTTAAGCTACTCATAGGGGAGCACATGTCCAAATAGCCGAGGCCTTATACTCGACAGTATATCCATCTACTTTGTACTCAATTTGAGTATCCACTTTTACAACCCAAAGGTTCTTTTCCCGGAGGAATGTCAACCATTTCACAAGTATGGTTCTATCTGATGAAATCTATTTCTCTTTCTACAGCTTCTTTCCAAAGTAGTGCTTCTGTAGATGACAATTATTTGTTAATTGTCCATGGTTCATTCTCAACCATGCAAGCTAAAAGGCCTGGAACAAGTCGTTCTCCCCTCTTTGATCCGTCTCAGTTCAACAACTAGAACCCACGAGTTCTATAGATCTGGAACACTAAGTTTCGGATAGTCAGCAATTTTCGAGTCATGTATATTTGGAACGTCTAGTTCCGGACAATCAGGCACTCGTGGGTTCTTGTTAACCTCAAGCAATTGCTTCTTTTTCCTTTTCAAGGAAAGAATTCAACATTCTTTGCTCCAAGAGACGATAAGCACTACTGTTATTTGCAGATCCAGTGGATATGCAATCTACATTCTTAAGTCCAACTTAACCTATTTCGGTATTCCAACCTCTACCAAGCCACCCCACATCACAACATTTATAGGTGGGATCCTTTCCATATTTCACATGAAGGGTTATCCTTATCCTTATGCGGAGTTCTTCTGAGAATCATATTAGCGGTAAGGATCGCATTGCCCCACATATTTTGGGCGTACGGCTTTGCGCTTGGCTAACACCGTTAGACTGAGGTGAGTAATGAGCAGTCGTTTTATAAACAATGCTTCACATTCTCCCCCTTTATCACTACGAATTCCTCAATCCGTAGGCTTAGTTAATTTTCAACTTCTGCTTTGTAGCGCTTATCCGCTTCAATATCTTCATCTTTGCTTTTCAACAAATAAAGGATGCAATACGTTGTACCATCGTCAATCAATGTCACAAATTACTTGTCTCCCCCTCTATTTTGTACAAACTTCAAATCACCAATGTAGGTATGACTAAGTTCTAGAGAATCGGTGCTTCTTTCGCTATTCCTTTGATGGAAAAGTGATTTTGCCTCTTCGCCCACCTCACATTTGATGGAAATATGATTAACCTTTGAATGACTTTCTATTTAACGGGTCTTAATCCATGATGGCATAGATGCACAGATTGCAAATATATCATTCATTTGGTTACAGACATACTGTATCATTCTTAGTTATTACAGACCTGTTGGACTAATCTCAAACCAGCTAGACCAACAGTGTCCCTGAAACCAAGTTTGGGACATGTATCACCTCATTTTAGAGTGATCCCATTCACTGAAGTCCTTTTTGAGGTCAACCTCTCCAACCCTTTTTACTTTAGAGGTGGCGTTGCTTCACGTGAACAATCTATTGCCCGTTGTTAGGGCGTAAACGGATAATATATGATCTGGATACTCTGGCCCACTCCAATTGCTTTTGCAGACTGAGTGTCCAATTTCTTTTTTGTCTTTCTTTTGGCCTTCAGATCATTTAGGACCTGGAAATTCTGGCCCACTCCAGCCGCCCGTAGGCTTTGTAGGACTGAGTGCCCAATATCATCCTATCAAATAAATGATCTTCTGTCAGATAGTGTGACATGTTCAACGTCTTAAGATAAGCCATTATCTTTTAGTCTTCTTCCTTTGAGATTGGTGCCCAGACAATTTCCGGCGTTTGCTTAAGAGTGGTAACAATTTTCGCACAGTCAGTGGATCTTTCTCCCTAGTATGTGCGAACATACTTTACACACTTTTAATAATTACACCCAAAAGAATGATCTTTTAAGTTTTGTTTACAAAAATCCAATCTTTAAACGGGAAGGAAGGTGAGATTAAACTTCTGATTTTAAAGCGTAAGGTATATAATTTTTCTGGAAAGCATTTTCATATTCCTAGCCTTACATTAAGTCCTTATAATCAGACACCATTTAATCTCATTTTTGACAAGGAAGAAAAATAACTTATCCCAATTTCGGATTCTGGCCCAGTTCAATCACTTCGTCGGACTGAGTATCCATTTCCTCCTTACCATAATTCAGATCCTTTGTCTGGGACAGATATAAGCCTTCTGCTATAAGATAGAACAACATCTTCAGCCTTCTCCTCTTATCCCAGTTGACATCCTCAGCCTCTCTTGGGCGCTTGTTTCCACCACTCCCGGGAGCGGTGACACCATCAACACCTTGACCATCAACAACATAATCAGAACTGTCTTCTACCAGAAAACCACAACCATAGCCAGATTTGGTCACACAACTATTGACCGACATCTTTCGAACACTAATACGATCTTGTCTTAAACATGTTGGATATAATTGTTGGAATCAAAGCAGTACGAGAAGTAAATAATTATTACAAGTGTTCGAAAGAATAAATAAATAGCCAAGATTATAATTGCCGCAAGCTTGTTGGAAACAAATTATTCTTTAAGAAACTTATTGCATTTTCATTGAACAAGATCAGTGGGAAAACATAATGCTTATTTAGTCATAAACAATTCCTCTGTAATTTTCTACCAGTCAACAAGGATTCTTTTCATTTCACCAATGAGCTCCATCATTTGTTCCCTAGTATGCAAAGGGAAAGAATAAACACATGCACAATCCAACTGCCCGTCCCTAATCGTGTCGAATATGGCAATAGAAGGGCCTACCCCGTGCACGGATGCATACCCTATGAAGTCTTCTAATCCGATTTCTTGATGCACCGTGCTGGTGGTATCGATCACGGGGTCTTCAAACACGGAGATCAAAGAAGTCCTTAGTGAAGAGGAAGGCGTTAAGCCAGGATTATCAATGGCTCTGCACATAAGGAAATTCAGGTCTCCCATGTCTGAAAAATGCTTGTTGTTGTTATTGGCGTTGGTAAAAGATGTGTAACTTCTCTTTGCTACATGGTGCGTGTTGAGGATAGCAGAATGATAAAATCCTGCATTATGTAGGTCATCGTTTTAATTATACTCTGTTCAGTAAACATCTTTGTGATACAAGTACAATATTAGGAATGAAAAAAAAAAGTTCAAGAGTGGTGAGAGTTTTATCAAATGTAAGAACAATCACATGATATTGCCCAAGAACTAAGTTAAAGGGTTAATAGGATGTCATCAACAGACTAGGGGGTAATTTGATCTTTTCCCAAGTACATAAAAGATATTCCTACTAATGCATTCAGTCTCATACTAATACACACATAAAAAGTAAGGATCTACGCGATACCTAAACAATATGACTAAGAAAAGGAGAAGAAGAGGCTAACCCCCTACCTCTCCCACACACTACAACAAAAACTCAACTACTCTAACATTCTACCCTAATTCTCGACCTCTAAATTTTCTTATCTATGATTTTGTCCTCTGTATATATATATATGTGTATATACCTGAATGTCTATCATATATATAACAAGACTCCCCAAAGATATCTGCTGAAGTAGTCCATTTGGTCAGCGTGCCCTTATGCTTTATTCTCGACCGCACAACCCGAGTTCGAACATAGGTGGGGTCTAGGGAGGATAGAGTGTACGCAGAACGACTATTTCCGAGAGACCCTCGACTCAATTTCATATATGGTCAAATAATTATTATTTTTCTCATCAAAGTCACTTAATTATGTTTTCTAACATAAAAGCCACAAAACTTGAAGTTTACTAACACAAAAATCACACCTACCGTAAAATCCAACTTCTGATGGATAATATATTTTTATTCTTAAATTTTTTATTTTTAATCTAATAGATACAAACTCAATTAAAAAAAACCGACTCAATCAAAACTCAAATGCAGATATTAAAATACTAAAAGGGTGATTAAGTTTGAAAAAAAACATTATTACAAGATTACTACTTTCTATGCAAATAGTAATAACTATTACTTTATAAAATTCAATTTCCTACCATCCAACAAAGGTTACTACGGAGTAATATTTGCATCAAAGATTATTGAGTATGTGATTAAATAATCAAAGACAAGCTTATCTATGTTACAAATTCAAATAGTTTTTCAAGTCCATTAAAACTATGCACCAATTAATATGTGCATCATGATAAATTATGTACTTCATTTATTATTTTTTAAGGGGTATGCAAAGTCAATAGCGGACAAGTAAAAGTGAACGGAAGAAGCTATGAAAAAATGAAATATTCCAATATCAATGGCTTCACTTCAAACTTCAAAATGATAAGAGAAATGTAAGATGATTCAACATTAGTAGAGCAAATAAACGAAGGATTTAGGTAAAGGGAATTCAGTTCAAAATGACATAAGTCATTGACATAATATACGGACTGCGTGTTATCAAGAAAAAACAAAGTGAAAGGTAATTGACACACAGTGAATGGAAACGAAGAATAAAAATTTGTTTGAATGGTTGTTAAGTATTATTTCATAGTGTTGTATTATATTATACTATATTATTTTAATGAATATAACATTTAGATAGATTGTATCGTTTTTTGTCGTTATATAATGTGACACATTAATAATTTGAAGGATAAACTTACAAGAAAAGTAGAATCCGGGTAAAGCTGTTATAAAAATGTATGGTAAATGATAAAGTAGGATTAATCATAATAAGTAAAGACAAAATAAGAGAAAAGCAAGGTAACGACATAAAATGAGACTTTTCGTTATTACATAATGATGGATTTGGCCATAGATATCATTCCGGAATTCCCCCCCCCCCCCACTTTTTTCAAAAATTAATGTTTGGCCATGAAAAATCCAATAAACTTGAAGTTGTATTTGAAATTTGAAAAACACCCCAAAACTTGTTTTCACAATTTTAACTTTTTATTTTTGGTTGTTGCTTTTGTCTTTCACTTTTCAAATTTTTATCCTATATTTTTTTATTATAAATTTGATCCCATATAATTAAGCTGATCGGAAAATGTATGCTCGACGGGTACAAATTGTTCACACTATGCGGGAGAATTATAGTAAAAAAGGTTATTACTAGTGTTGTTGAATTTTAGTAATGATTCTTTGTAATATTATTTAGAATTAACGAAGTGTAATAGTATATAGTAGCTCGTAGGCGAAGAGTAAAGCACTGAGTCATGCTCGTGATTATTATCGCCTTGAAGTGATAGTATTGTGTTCTTGCTGAGTCCAGAGCGGTAAGAACTTTGAGTGTCATTTTCTTGGTTGAAGAGGATTTTCTTATTTAAGTTGGATATACATAGTAGTAGACGATACTGATGGACTTTGAATTTATTCTCTAAGAAAATTGATGATTGAAATTAACTATTGGGAGATGGAAAGCAATTTCATGAAAAAGGGAAGAGGAAGAAAATACGCAAAGAATGATGAACAACATTTACGCACTCATTATGTTTATTAATTGTTTTGAATAGTTTTTAAAAATTATAAGAGGTACAAATCATATTTCATATTTTGAATAGTTTTGTTAGTTTCATATTTAAAAAAAAAATATATTTCAACAATCAAATATTCAATAAAAATGTGATTTTTTTGGTTTCTATAATCCAACGCCTACTTAAACTAACAATACAATACCATAGGTAACAAACATATGTGTGAATTTTTCCAATATCGGATACAACTTAAATAATTAGGTAAAATTGGATATAACTTAAATAGAAGGATGGAAACTGGTTACCATATTGTGAAATCAAGTTTCTTTCTAATAAGGGCCCAAATTCTTATTCCTTCCTAGCAGCCCTAATTTCAAAATTCGCCCAATCGACACCGCACTTTGCTCTCCAAAGGGTAACAATTACTTGTCATTTTCTTCTTCTTTTGAAATACTTGTTGTTTTATTAGATTTGTTTCGTTTTTTTTTTGCGAATATTTCGAATAATTGGGTTATTTTTATGTGGATTAGATCTGTGTGCAATGGTCCGTCGATCTCTGTTGATGTTTTGTTTCCTTAAAAAGCTTAGATTTTTTCAGCTTTAAAGGTTAAATAAAGCAATAAATTTGGTCTTTTAACCTATAAAAAAATTTAAAAGAAAAAGGTAGCTATGGCCTGTGGGGCATTTTGCTGACAGGTGGAAATTGGAGTATTAGGATTTAAGTCGGGTAATGTCGGGTTGATTTTTCAGCTTTAGAGGTTAAATGGGAAGATATATTGAGATTGTATGTACAGCAATAAATAAATGTGGGTTTTTATTTGCCTATAAAAAAAATAAAACAAAAAAAAAAGAAGGAAAAAGATAGATGTGGGTCATTTTGCAGACGTGTGGAAATATTCTTGGTTTCAAGTTGATATTGCTGGATAATAAAGCTCATCATTTCCTTAAAAAAACTTGATTTTTTTTAAGCTTTAGAGGTTAAATGGGAGGATATATTGAGATTGTATAGTAATAAGATGTGGGTCATTTGCTGACAGGTGAAAATTGAAGTATTAGGTATTAAGTTGGTTGATGGCGGGTTGTTGTCATTGTGAAAGGTTAATGTTGGGAAGAGTGCTGGAATTGAGTTTCCAGGATGCATAGTCCACTGAAATATTCTTGGTTTTAAGTTGGAGAATATGTTCTTTTGAACCGAGGGTCTATCGAAAACAACCTCTCTACCACACAAAGGTAGAGGTAAGGTCTGCGTACATCCTACCTTCCCTAGACCCCTCTTTGTGGGATTACACTAGGGGTGTCCAGTGGGGCAGGTCCCGGCGGGACGGGGGGAGTGGGCGGGACCGGTCCTCCGTCGGAAAAGGGGGCCGGTCTTATCGGGCCGGGATCGGGTTTCCATTTTTTTTTTGCACTTAATTTTAAAAAATAACATATATAAACACCTCAATAATTGAAAAAGATAGTGTAATAAAAACATCCAAGACTATTTTTGTGCCTCTTATATTATTTAATAGAAATATAATTTTTTTATAATATAATTTCAAAATTACAACTTTGTGGTGTTGAAAGTTGCAAATAATATAGTAAAATTACAATTAAAAAAATTACATATTTAAAAACATCTTTTCTAGTTTCTTTATAATGTCTTGTGGTTCTTCAGTTGGAATTGAAATTTGTTGGTCAAATTGCTCGATGCCGCTTCCATCTCCGTCGGATAAGATTTTGTTGTAGTTTGCGTCTTCTTCTTCGTTGATCTCCGGTTGACCGCACCTTCTACACTCCGCTCGTATCCAATCTCTGAATAATACTGCAATCTCCAAGCTGTCTCTCGCTAATGAGTGTCTGTGCTCTCCTATTTGAAATCTTCTGGCCGAAAAAGCGCTTTCAGACGCTGTTGATGACGCTTGAATATTCAACACATCTCGGGACATCTTTGATAGTGTCGGAAATGTCTTTTCATTCTCCCTCCAATATTTAGCAAGTCTTCACGTCCTTTTTCATTGAGAACTGCTTGGTACGGTACAACACCCTGCAAAACAAAAACATCAACTCGCTAATTTGATTAGTAGTGGTACCACCACACATTCTATTTCTAAGGCTTTCAATACTGGCCGCAGAAACATGTCTTTTATAAGGTTGTATTGAAGAAGAAGATGGTATAGAAGCAGGTTGGTTGCTAGCACTTTCTTGTTGGTAATGCATATATTTTTTTTTGCATTCATCATGTATGCTAGACACAATTTCTTCTTTAGTTGGTTCCTTAGGAAGTTGTTCATTTGGATTTTTTGGAGTTGGAGGTGGAAGTACTGCTATACAATCATAAATAGTTTCAATAAGTGTTTTACAACCATCTATTTTAATAGTCAGATTTAATACAACACCAATAATATAAATAGTGGGAATAAGGATAAAATATTTTATTAATTTGATAAATATTTTTTTTAATAGGTGCCTTATAAGTTGTTTTTTCTATATATTCACTAAGTAAGTTCTGAAATGTTTTCCCAATCGTTATCTACAACCATATCAGTTGGATTTCGATTATGAGCATTGAAAAATAAAGTTATATGTCTTCTATAATCATAAGCAACAAGTGGTTGTTCGTATAAAGAATTTCACCTAGTCACTACTTTTTCGGAAATTTTTCTATAAGGTAATTCACAATCGTGATAAGTTTTTTTTATATTCTTTTTTTCGTTGTATTCTATTATTTCTAAAAATAAAGTTTATAGCAAATTATATTTTATTAAGAATGTCTTCAAAAAGTGATAGACCATCCTTTACCACTAAGTTATAAATATGACACACACATTTTATATGAAAATGATTTGGAAAAGATGGAGTTAAAATATCTTTTAAAATTCTAATAGCATAATTATTAGAAGAAGCATTATCTAATGTAATAGTCATAATTTTACTAGTTATGCCATAATAATCGCAAACTGAATAAATATTTTCTGCAATAAAAGTACCAGTGTGCCTATCATCTATATATCTATACGCTAAAATACGTTTTTGCATAGACCATTTATAATCTATTCAATGACATGTTACTGTTAAATAATCATGGTCGTTGTTACTACGGCCTATATAAGACTTGATAGATACTTTACAAGAAAATGATATAATGAATAACGTAAATACTGTTGATATTCATGTGCAAATTTAAAAACATCTCTCCTAACAGTTGATTTAGGAAAACCGTTAAAAACTAGATTATACATATCTCTAATGTAATGAATAAAACCAGGAGAGGAAGGAAATGAAAAAGGCAAATCCTCCACCGTAACTAATTTTGCTATTGCTTCCCTATCTCTTATGTTTATCGCATTTAGGGCCTACAATTCCCCTCGTCATAGGGTTAATTTGACCCTATACTTCGTCCGGGACAGTATGTGAACCTTGTCCCGACTGAGAGGGCATTGACGCACCCGATTTTTCAGCCAGGTTTTGGTCCCACGTAGCTTTGTGAAAGTTTTGTACGTGTCTCAGTAAACCTCCCGTCCCACTCTGACCTTTTCCCATTTTAAATTTATAAACATTTTTACAAATTTGACATCTAACTACTTGATTCTCTTCGTCCCTATAAAAAAAATCCATGCATTTGATTTAAATTTTCGTTTTATTGGGCCTCATCTCATACTAGGGGGAATAGGAGACGTTCCAGTTGGAGGTGCACTAGTGGGTGTGTCATCTAGATTATCTTCTAAATTAAAGTCTGGTTGAGTCGCAGAAAATATCTCGTTGTCTAAATCCAATGGTATTTCAGGAAAAAATTCAGTTTTATGATCTGTAAGTGTGTAATCAACCAAATCATCATGTCTAGGAATAAGATGACTAGAAGAAGTACCCCTGCCCTTGTTACTCCTACTAGAAGAAGCACCCTTACCCTTAAATATACCTCTAAATCCTTCCATTTTAATTATGCTAATAAATAGTTAAAGATAATGAAATTAAGTGCGCTAATTAAAATAAAGTAACAATAATAATTTAAAGAAGGAACGAATGTACCAAACGCCGACATAACGTCGACGTGTAATCGAGGTTGAAAATTGAAACTTTGCTCGACGGATGATCTTCAAGCTAATTGCCAACTTCACTCCCAATTTTTGAACTTTGATGTAGTTATATAAATGAATAAATAAAATTTAATATTTAGTAGACAATGTAGACGTGTAGAGAGATATATTGAGAGATTGTAGGAAGATTTGTGAGAAAGATGAAAAGAAAATGAGGTATTTATAAATATATTAACTTGGGTTAAAAATAAATATTAAGGGGGTAGGGGGTGGGGGAAAACCAAAAATGGCCGTTGCACAACAGCCAAAATATAAAATGGCCGTTGTGCAACGAACATTTTTTGCAAAGGGGAGGGGATTGGACGTGATCGGGGTGGGTCGGGCGAATCGGGACTGGGGCGGGCGGGGTCGGGACCGGGCCGACCTGCCCCGTTGGCCAGCCTTATATTACACTGGGTATGTTGTTGTTGAAAGTTGGAGAATCTTCCTGGATAATAAAGCTCAATGTTTTAACGTTGCTTTGAACTAGAATTTGTGTGGAAAAGGAGAATAAGCAATTTCAAGCTATTCTGCTCTTGGGTTGGTCTAAGAAGGTAGTAGGAGAACAGAAATTCATTGCACACTGATAGTAAGTTTTTCTGTCAAGTAACATCAAGCACTCTCTTGATGTTAAAGTGCTTTGGTTACCTATAGAAATGATCTTTAAAATCAAAGAAAAATGTCATAATTTTAGCTCATTCAACTGTTATTGAGATTCCTTTTTTACTGAAAAACTATTTCTTTTATATCGTAAGGTGGGTAAGATTAATTTAGATGACTCACAATAACTCTACTTCACAAATAATTACATCCATCTAGGAGCCTGAAGTCCCAATCAGGTTTCTATGCGACTTATATATGGTGAGCTTCTAACACAGTGAGTTTAGTAGGTCTCAGCTTCTACCAGTTGTTGGTTCATAAATTTATTAATTTTCTCCTATCTTAACCGACCCCCGGCCCCAAAAAGAGATGTTTACCGACTTCTAATTTAATGAAATGTGCTACTCTGCCTTAGACTATTAATAATGAATTAGTACAAATTTAGAGTTGAGGCTGAACTCACAGTCCAGCAGCTAGGTTGCTCTTTCCATTCATTTAATGTCCAAGCTTTTGAACACTGTTGTGGAGTAAGAATAAGAGATTCATTGGTTGGGCGCATATATTGACAAAAGAAAGAAACTTGATGATTAGTTTTTTTGAAATGTAAATCCAAATAGAGAACAAAGGATATAGAGGACTCATATACTTGATACAACTTGTTTTTGTTTTAGGAATGTAACAGAATGTGAGAGGTTGAAATGAGAATATTAGCTATTTGCCTTTGCTATTCAGGTATTATTTCGTAGTTTGCTTGCCAAGGACTATAATGCTTCCATTAGAATGTAAAAAAGTTTAATTTGAAAGAAATTCTGCGAGATGCATTCTTTTGGACCTTTATAGATACTAAGAGGAGATTGTAAATTTAGTTTCCGACTTGTTCATTCTTTGTCATAGTAGTTGTTATCTGTACATCCTTCATAAATCATTTCTTGCAAATTAAAATGTTACCTTTTTTTTAATTATTGAAGATGTCAATTGGCCTTTTATCCATCTTTGGTGTGTTTACAATATACTGACGATTGTGTCAATTTGAAGTCATAATTTCTCCCTGATTTTAGTTATATCATTGTAGACTTCATTTCAACTTCTAAATTTTAGGATTTTTTATTAAGTACCCTTCATAAACTAAATCAATGAAAGTTTTAGTTTTTGAAGAATTAACGTGTCTGTGTGTATTGATAGATTGAGTGCATATGGGCATTGACTGGCTTTTACCATGATGATTGCCTGATTGGATTGGATTTTTCGTTTCTATTCGATCGACTGAATGTCTGTTTTTCTTTTTGAGGTGAGAGTATAAAACATGTTTTTCTTTTCGAGGTGAGAATGTAAAACATAAGCTTTACCAAGTGGTTGAAATCCAAATTATCCGAGTTCTTCTGCATTAGCACAACACGCATATGAAATTCTGATAAAGCATTATCCGCAATTCATTGCTTGCAAAGTGATATCTTAAGCATGAAGCTTATTGCACGGTTAAGACCCGTCCATACCTGTACAGCTCTTCGTGAAATTATAAAGCTCAATGATTTAACTTTGCTTTGAACTAGAATTTGTTGTGGAAAAAAGGAGAATAAGCAAAATCAAGCTATTCTGCTTTGGGGTTGGTCTAGGAAGGTAGTAGGAGAATGGAAATTCATTGCACCATATTAACAAGTCTTTCTGTTTTTGGGAGGCTTCTACTATGAATCTATGTGGAATTCTCTCAGTCAGTACTCGCTTGGTGTCAAAGTGCTTTGGCTACCTATTGAATCTTTAAAATCAAAGGAAAATTTCATAAGTTTGGCTCATTCAACTGTTCGTGAGACTCCTTATTTGTTGATTTTTTTTATATCGTAATGTGGGATAGATAAGTTTAGATGACTCACAGTAGCTCTACTTCACAAATAATCACATCCATCTAGGCCTAGCCTCAAGTCCCAATCAGGTCTCTATGCGACTTATATAATGGCGAGGTTCTAACTTAGTAAGTGTATAGTAATTTACTCCTATCTTAACCAACCGCAATCCCAAAAAGAATTGTTTAATGACTTCTAATTTAATGAAATGTGCTAATCTGCCGTGGAGTATTAATAATGAATTAGTAACAAATTTAGAGTTGAGGCTGAACTCAAAAGTCCTGCAGCTTCGTTGATCTTTCGTTTCATTTAATGTCTAGGCTTTTAAACCTTGTTGTGGAGTACGAATAAGAGATTCGTTGGTTGGGCACACATAGTGACAGAAGAAAGAAACTTTATGATTAGTTTCTTTGATATGTAAATCTAATTAGAGAACAATGGTGATATAAAGGACTCATATACTTGATCCAACTAGTTTTTGCTCTTAGGAGTGTGACGAAAAGTGACAGGTTTAATTGTTGAAATAAGAATATTAGCTTGCCTTTGCTATTCAGGTATTAATCTATAATTTGCTAGCCAAGGTCTATAATGCTTCTATTAGAAAGTAAAAAGGATGTAAAAGTATTATTTAAAGAAAATCTGTGAGATGCATTCTTTTGGACCTCTATAGATACTAAGAGGAGATTGTCACTTTAGTTTCAGCCTTGTTCATTCTTTGTCATAGTACTTATTATCTATTCATTGTTGTTTTGACAAGGAATATTATCTATACATCTTTCATAAATGGTTTTCTTGTAAAATGTAAATTAATATATTACATCGTTTCTCCTTATAAATTGAGGAATCTTTTTTATAGACCCTTCATAAACTAAATCAATGATGAAAAAAGTTTTAGTTTCTGAGGAATTAGCGCCCTTTCTTCCTTCTTGAAATAGCTTAATGTCAAAACTATTGTTGTAGCCTTCTCTTCTTTTACTAAGATGATGAACTATATTTTTTGTTTCTATTAGATTAGCTGAATATCTATTTTTCTTTTCAAGGTAATAAAACACAAGCTTTACCAAGTGGTTGAAGTCAAAATTATGAGAGTTCTTCTGCATTAGCACAACACGCATATGTAGTTCTGATCAAGCTAGCATCATCTGCAATTCATTGCTTGGGAAGTGATATCTTAAGCATGAAGCTTCTTACACGGTTAAGGCCTGTCTATACCTGTACAGCTCTGCGTGAAATCATTGGGCCTCTGCAATGTCGTTCGTTTCAACCTGATTTTGTTCCCAGAGATCCCAATGCCAAGCCCATAAGATACAAATATCCTGCTGAATATGATCCATATGGCCCTAGACCCCCACCGTCAGACAAGATAGTTCAGCTTGCTGAACGTATTGCTGCTTTACCCCCAGAAGAGCGTAGGCAAATCGGTCCTTCACTCAGGGAGATACTAAGGCATCCTAATTTGAAACAAATTTCAGTAGAAGGCATGGATTTGAGCGCAACAGGTTGTGGGCCCGTAAAGGCTGAGGAAAAAAAGGCAGAGAAAACTGCATTTGATGTCAAGTTGGAGAAATTTGATGCTGCTGCAAAAATCAAGGTGATCAAAGAGGTTCGATCCTTCACGAGTCTAGGTTTGAAAGAAGCCAAGGAACTGGTCGAAAAAGCTCCTGCTATACTTAAGCAAGGAGTAACCAAAGAGGAGGCTAATGAAATAATAGAAAAGATCAAAGCTGTTGGAGGAGTCGCGGTTATGGAGTAATAACCTCTGCTGGATTTACAGGTTTCCTTATCCTGCCATCCTTTGTTTTATCTTGTAAGGGAACATGCCAACTACCATAGTCTCTGTGTTAGAATTTGTTTCTTGGATTATGAATTTATAATTATCTCTGTCGGGCTAGGGCATATTAGGAGCTTCTTTATTTTGATGAAGCAATCAATAATGATTTTGGAGTCAGTTGCGAGTATACGAGCTTGATGAATGTAGAGAACATCTTTGATCCAAAAAATAAAAAAATGAATGTAGAGGACATCTAGAAGAATAGAATCAGAGTTCTCTGTGAAGTTTTCTTGATTTTACCGCTTCAAACCCATTACACCATATAGGTGTAGTGAATGGTGATCATAAACTTATAGTCTGATATTTTGGTCGCCTGTTGAGAGTTTTCTATAATTTCTTCTCTTAAATGACAAGTTACCTCTTTCCTGGAATCACCACACTGAAGTTGTTTCATTTTTGTTGTATGGTACTCCCTCATATCCCCAGAGAATTTCGGCAAATATTTTCCGTTATAACCTTTATTTTCTGGTTCCCTTATTTTCTTTTCCTTTTCGCCTTTTTGATCGATTTTTGGATGTGTAAGAGATGTAGTATGTAGAACTGTAAACCACCCTCACCCCCACCCCCTCTCCCCCTATTTTGTGTAATGCATTCTGACTTTATAATTCCATGGGCAAAACCTGCAGTGTTTTGGTGAAGCTTACTACCAATAAGGCCTGTTTGTACAGTTTGCTTGTTCATTAGCAGGGTGCTTCTAGTCTCATTAGAAATTTCATGACCAATCAAAATTTACTTCAAATTTTTGACTGGATATAATTACCCGTTAATGTGCTAGTGGGAGGTAGTAGGTATCCCGCAGAGAGTTTTGAGGTGCATGCAAGCTGGGCTGGAAACAATAGTCATCACAAAAAACAAATGTCTTACCACATAAGTGTGTCTCACCGTTTACTCTCGCATGTGTGTTATTTATATACATCAAATTGCTTAAACTTCCTAGTGAATAAAAATGAAAAAAGGAGCAGCCTGGAGCACATGCTGTAGATTTTGGGTGGGAAAGAATATGGAAATTATATGTAGTTTCCAACCATAGTAGCTCCAGTAAATTTGCAAGTTCCCCAATTCCCATTTCAATATTTTATGCTTGATTTTATTCGGAGGGTTGACCCTAGTTTTGTACTTAAATTTAATCAAATTAGACTTAAGTCACTTGTTGTGTATCATATTTAATATTGTAATATTAAAAGAAAATGTTGTCAGTGCAGACAAGTTAAACTCAATCTAGGAATTATGTAATCCTTTTTATTTTTCAATATCCTAAATTTAGAAATTTTGAAGCTCTTGTAATATTGCCAACTATTGGTGATCTCGGCGTGGATATTCTCGCGGTTAACACCAAGGAGAGTGAAGGTTAGAATATTCAGGTAAGATGAAATCTTATATCAAGTCTGGTAACATAACTGTAGAGCACCAAATAAGGTTTCAATGAGCAAAAATTGTAAATGAACTGGCTACTTGATATATAGTTGATCAAAGACGAGCGCACACAATGTCATTCTCTTAGGGCTATTATTGAAGATTGTAGACATTTGTTAGAAGCGCACAAAATTACTTTCATACAAATATGCATATTAGGAAAGACGCGCTCAAAGAAATGAAGTTTATTTTCCTTGCAAACATAAAACTTGTACGGTTGTACCGTATGAAAGAAATTAAGAAACTTATTTACTTTTTCCAATGTAGCAAAAAAAAATCTTAGTAGTTTCAATGCGCTTCAAAGATGTGAAATGCCATAATTTCAAAACTAAAATGCTCCCCCAAGTAACAAATACTCTAAATATATGACCTTTTCAATTACTTATCACATGGTTTTTTGCGTAGTTTGCAGCAAAAAAACAAACCAAAGAAATCAAAAAATAAATTTCATCCTTTGTATTGGTACTTATTACCCTCCAAAAAAACTCCATAAATTAATGAAGAAATTGCACGGTTTGCTCTTCAAATGGGCTTGTTCTTAATTTTTGCCCTTCAAAATCGAACTTATGGCTAGCGGGGAACAAGTTTTTTAAGGGCAACTGACATAACTTGTGAGATATTAAATATATTATGATATGAAAGAATAAACATAATCCACGAAAAAGTTGTTTGCGTCAAGGGACAAAAATAGGGGAAAAAGTGCAAATGAGTGTTAAAACTTTTTCTTGCAAAAATTCCATTATTGGAATGACTGATGAGAATTGGGCTTAACAAAAGCCCATTAACAGCTCAAAATTCAGACAATCAATCATAGTATCAATTCTCAAATTTCAAAATTACTTCTTCCCTCCCGCTTCCATTTTCAGATCTCCCCCATTACCTCACACACACAAACACCAAAAACACACAGTGGCTCAGTCAAGTACACCAAAGAGAAGCATAGGTTCACCCTGTGTTGTTCAACGATTAACAAAGATGTCTAATAAAGAGAAAGGTGTAAATGTTCAGGTTTTGCTTCGTTGCAGGTACTTTTGCTTTTTTATTTTCTGAAATTCGCGATTAGGGTTTTTGTTTTTACGGTATTTGGAAAGTGGGTCTTCGATTTTCTTGGATTTTTTTGGTTGAGTTTTCAGGCCGTTTAGTAATGATTAGTTTGCACAGAGTAAGGAAAAATTACGCTCTATGTGTACTGGGAGAAAATATTTACACGCTTTAATCCATGTTTTGAGTTTGTTTCCCGGTTTACCCCATATTTGTGTATAAACAAACACCTTTTGTACATTATTACACTTTTATACAAGGTTGATATATTATGTATGGTGCTTGTATAAACTGAAAATATGGCGTAATATTTTATGTTGGGCTGTATATTTTTTGAAAATTTCCCTTTTTGTTACATGCTTTAGCCCATATTTTGAGTTTGTTATCCAGTTGAGACCATATTTGTGTATAAACAAAACACTCCTTTTATACGCTATTCTACACCTTTGTACAAGGTTGATACATTATGTAATGCTTGTAGAAACTAAAAATATAGCTACGTGGTGTAATATTTTATGTTGGGCTGTATGTTTTGGAAAATCTCCCTTTTTTTAATATTGGAGGTGATGATTTTTGGGTTGAGTTTTCAGGCCGTTTAGTAATGATGAGTTGCGGAGTAATGCTCCGCAGGTGGTGACTTGCAATGAGTATCAGAGAGAAGTTGCTGTTTCTCAAAATATTGCTGGAAAACACATCGATAGGATTTTCACTTTCGATAAGGTAATGGTTAGACTGTTTGATTAGTTTTAACGTTTATGTTGGCTGTTTATATACATGGATTAGAACTGGTTAGTTTGATTAACCTTTTGTCGTATTTTGGAGCTAAAATTTTGCTGCAAAAAAGAAAAAAAGTTTTGTTTTTGCTTCATTAAGACATTCCAGAGGAGTAGAGGATAATTTGTTTTTTCATAGTTGGGTATGGAGATTAATTTGATATTATTATGTAATTCAGAAAGTGTTACTTGCAATATTTTCATGTTCTCGATAAGGTAATGTTTCGATTGTCTGGTTGCTTTACTGTTTCTGTTGGTTGATTATATACATGGATTAGAAATGTCTCTTTGTAGAATTTGAATACAAACCTAAAAGTAGGAACTTAGTGTGGTTGCTGACGTGATTACACTTTTGTCGTATTTTGGAGCTAATATCTTGCTGCAGAAAAGAGAAACAACCTTTAGTTTTTGTTTCATTAAGGCATTTCAGGAAAACAAAGGATAATTTGGTTTTTCATTAGTTCGGTATGGAAATTAATTTGATATATTATGAAATGTCCTGTCATTCACCGTGCTAAAATTTGTAATGTGATACTTTCATACTACTTATAATATTGTCTTTCTTGCTGTGATTGTTAAAGTACAGGTTTTTGGCCCATCAGCACAGCAAAGGGACCTCTATGATCAAGCAATTATCCCCATTGTCAATGAAGTTTTAGAGGGATTTAACTGTACGATTTTTGCTTATGGGCAAACTGGTACCGGGAAGACTTACACTATGGAAGGTGAATGCAAGAGGTCCAAGGTACTGAATAGCAGGCTTTGAGCTTCTGTTCACTTTAAAAGCCTGCTTAGGCACTTTGTATCTTATTTTTGATTGCGTGACATCACAGAGTGGGCCTAACGGAGAGCTGCCACAAGAAGCAGGTGTCATACCTAGAGCAGTGAAGCAAATTTTTGATACATTGGAGAGTCAAAATGCAGAATACAGTGTGAAAGTTACATTCTTAGAGTTGTATAATGAGGAAATCACTGACTTGTTAGCCCCTGAGGATTTGTCTAAAGTCGCTTTAGAAGACAGACAAAAGAAACAATTGCCACTCATGGAAGATGGGAAAGGTGGAGTTCTAGTTAGAGGGCTTGAAGAGGAAATTGTGACAAGTGCCAATGAGATATTCACCTTACTTGAAAGGGGATCATCAAAACGTCGGACTGCAGAAACCTTGCTCAATAAGCAATCAAGGTATTCTTTTTGCTCATCTTGATAAACAATGTATTATCATTTGCGTACAAGATGATAGAAATAATGGTTTTGTTTCAGTCGGTCACATTCTCTTTTTTCCATAACAATACACATCAAGGAAGCAACCCCTGAAGGCGAAGAATTAATAAAATGTGGCAAGTTGAATTTAGTTGATTTGGCTGGTTCAGAGAACATTTCTCGCTCTGGGGCTAGGGAGGTAACAAAACACATTTACTGGTCCATCTATTAACTCTTTTAGAAATTCATTTCTTGATCTCGTTTAATCAAACATACACAATTGTTTTACTTTTCTTCTTTTCAGTAAGGCATCTCACTCTTTGTTTTTCCTCTTTTTGTTTTTTCACTTGGCTCTCTATCTTTCTGTTTCGTTACTTATAGTAAAACAGGAAATCATTCTTTTCTGTTAAATACTTTGCAATTTTAATTCTTAGGGTCGTGCAAGGGAAGCTGGAGAGATAAACAAAAGTCTACTTACACTTGGACGAGTGATTAATGCCCTTGTTGAGCATCTTGGGCATATCCCTTACAGGTACCTGATGTTTTTGGTTGTTCTTTATCCATTCTTGGATCTGTATACTTATTATGCCATCTTTTATGATGCTAATTCCAGGGATAGCAAACTTACACGTTTGCTGCGGGATTCATTGGGAGGAAGAACCAAAACATGTATCATTGCCACAGTGTCACCTGCTGTGCACTGTCTTGAGGAGACTCTGAGCACACTAGACTATGCCCACAGAGCAAAAAACATAAGGAATAAGCCTGAGGTAAATTCGTGAAAAAGCCAAAATTGTTTCCTTGGCAGATTCACCTTATAGGCTTATACTGCTCTCTCACTCTTTCAGTATAAATCTGTCTGATGTTCACCTCTCTTTGTATTCACATACAACAACTTCCCATCTTTTGTTTGTATGCATGTTTTTGATGTGCTTTAACCGAATAGATATCTTTCACAGATTTTAATCATGTCATAGTAGTAATCTATGATCTTTTTAGTGTTTTATACTGCAACATGTGATCGTCCCTCATTTGTCTGTTTTAATAGAAGTATTGTTTTGTGAAGTAAGTACTGAAGCAAGGATAAGTTCCAAATTACCATAGACCAGCGGGGGTTAGATTATTTTCCTTTTTGGATGGGAGAGGCATTGAATTTGGTTAATCAAGTTAATTCAGTATGCTGCTCTACCTCAAAAGGATGTATTCGTTTGATGCGTAATACTAGATGGACAGTAAATGTTCCAGATTTACTGCTATAATGTATGGAGATTATTGTTAAGGTTGTTTGTCAGGAAGAGTTTATACCAGCCAGGAAGAGTTTATACCAGCCAGAAAGAGTTCAGAGCCATTGGGGAAAATGAATAACTTAGCTGACATTTTTAAAAGCAGATTTTGTTACTGGTCGTGAATCTAGTCACTTTGGTTTCTTAATCGAATTCTATTCACTTGAACTTAATTTATTGACATTTGTGGTGTGTGTAATGCTTGATGCAACATCTAGTACACTCTGTTTTCCAGATAACTACATAAGATTACAAAACTTTGAACTGTAACAATTGTTTTAATTCTACTTTGCCTCAATATCTTCTTCTTTTGATGTTAATCTGTAGGTGAATCAAAAAATGATGAAATCAACCCTCATCAAGGATTTGTATGGCGAAATTGAGCGGCTTAAAGGAGGTCATTCTTTTATATTTAGTCTATAGATATTTTGAAGGCTTCTTTTACAAGTCCAGAGTAACAGTTTACTGATTCCCCTTTGTTCCAACTGCTTTCTTCCAGAGGTGTACGCTGCTCGTGAGAAGAATGGTGTTTATATTCCAAAAGAGCGATATTATCAGGAAGAGAATGAGAGAAAGGTAGGGTACTTTTGCTTTGTGTTTTTCTTCTCCCTTTTTTTGGCTGTTCAAGGAATGAGTAGTAAAATTATTGTCTGTCTAGTATGCCCTCTATTGTCGAATCTTATCTTGATGAGATTCCAAGGCTCATCTGCTTATAGCCTTATACAGCTCTGTTCCCTTTGTTTTCTGTATTCATCTTGACTGTATTAGCATTTATTCAGTATTCTTATAAGAGTTTTCTGATATAGAATCTTTTACGTTTCTAATTTTTAGGCAATGGGGGATCAAATTGAACAAATGGGAGTTAGCATAGAAAACCAGCAGAAGGTCTGTACTTGAGTGAAACCCTCGTAGTTGAATAGTTATATGCCACTTCTTATGTGAATAATAACTTGTGTTTTGGTCTGTGATAATCAGCAACTTGAGGAGTTACAAAGTAGACATGATAGTCAGGTTCAGCAGTGCTCAGATTTGACCTGTAAACTTGATGCAACACATGTGAATTTCTAGCCTTTTATTCCTACATCATGTTTTGCGACCTGTTTGAAATTTCTTATGGTAAAGCGTTCTTGCAGAAACAATTGAACCAAACAAGCAAGTTGCTAGCCTACACTGAAGAACAGTTAAGACAACACCAATACACTCTCAAGGAGCGGGATTTTATCATCTCTGAACAAAAAAAAGCAGGTATAGTTATCTGAATGTTCATTTTGAAGTGTGCTTTTCCATTCAGTATTAACTTTGGAATCTGATATTCTCAGAAAATGCCCTGGCCCACCAAGCATGTGTTTTACGGGCTGACTTGGAGAAATCAATTCAAGAGAATGCTTCCTTATTTAAAAAAATTGGTAAGGAATGTCATCGCTTCTGCTGCATGGTTTGTCAGGATTACTCACTTCATCCATCTGTTTTATTTTTTCCAGCTAGAGAGGATAAACTGAATACTGATAATAGGTCAGTGGTAAACAACTTTCAAACTGAGCTGGCAAAGCAACTTGGTTCCCTTTCCAGCACAGTGGCAAGATCAGTGTCTCGACAAAATGAACACATCCAATGCGTCGAGAAATTCTGCCATAATTTTCTTGAATCACATGACAAGGTAATTACTGGGTTCCAGTGGTTCTTTTCCTTTTTCATCTTCTTCCTCCCCCTTCTATTTGCTTGGCTTGTTCTGCTAGTGATTACTGTGCTTTTCTTTGGTTCTGTTCAGTTCTTCTAAACCTTAAATGTCATAACTTTTCTTGTAGGCTGTCTTAGACTTGACGAGGAAAATTAATTCTTCGAAGGCCTTGTACATGTCTCATTTTGAGGCTATGCAAAATGTAGTGAGGCTGCATAAAGCTACTTCTAATGCTGCTCTGGAGGAAATTTCAACCTTGGCTTCTTCTAATTCAATTTCCACTAAAGAAGTACGAAATGACAGATTTGCTTTGAGCTTCTGATGTATTTGGAATTTCTGTCTGTATTACAATAATAGATGTATTTGTGGTTTGAATACCTTTTCTTTTGTTCCTCTCCTTGTTGCAGTTTTTAGATGCGGAGTTTGTTGAAGCAAATCTCATTTTTGACGAACTTCAAAGCACTTTGTCAACCCACCAAGTAGAAATGGCACATTTTGCTAGAGAGCTTCGTCAGGTTTCAACATGAACTCTACTTGTAAATTTTGATTGATAATCATTACTTATTAGACCCTTGTGGTCTGGGCGGACCCCGCGCATAGTGGGAGCTTAGTGCACCGGACTGCCCCTTTTTAATCATCACTCATTACATCCAGAACTTGGTTGTAAAAGTTAATTTGAGGATAGTTCTGCATTTTTCATCCTTCTCATGTTCATCATCGTCTTTTTCTCCAATCATGTAGAGATTTAATGACAGTACAGAGCATTTGACAAATATCTCTGAGATCATTCAAGGATTTTTTGACAAGCTTTTAGACGAATCAAAGAGACTTGAAAGGCATGCAACAACAGTTGATGAGATTCAAACGAAATCTATTGCTGAATTTGAGAAGGCATATGAGGTATGCCTTTGAGACCCGATACACCAATTTTGTTGTTCCTCTGATTCTGATATCTGAGTTTGTATTCTTCAGGAGCAATCAAGATCAGATGCAGAGAAGCTTATTGCTGATGTGACTTCCTTGGTCTCCAATCACATGCGTCGTCAAAAAGAACTGGTTTGTTTTTACTCTTGTGATATAATATGATATATGATCTTTCTTCTGTTCCCTTCCTCAAAGTTTACCTGACAGGTTGGTGCAAGGCTTGTTGATCTTAGAGAAACTGTTTCTGGAAATAAGACATTCTTGGATGGGCATGTATCCTCTATGGAAGGTATTACAACAGATGCAAAAAGAAAATGGCAGGACTTCTATATGCAAGCTGAAGGTGAGACCAAAGAAAATGCTGATTTCTCAGCTGCTAAACATTGCCGTGTGGAATTACTCATTCAGAAGTGGTAAATATTTGAATTTTCACCTTAAATATGTGAATTTTTTATTCTGCCAAGTTTCAGCTGTTGTTATTTGGTTAACTGAACTCTGATCTAAATTTGTTGTCTTTTTTCAATGAATAGTCGTTTTCTCTTTATTCTATTTCAATTTTAATATTTTTGCTTCTTCGTTCTGTAAGCAATTGTGTGTGGCTTTTCTATCCAGTGTAAACACAACTGAAACAGCTCTGAAACGGTGGCAAAGTACACACGAGTTGGTTAACGACATGGGCAATCAACATGTTTCGACAATGCATTCAGTTGTCAGGTAAATTTTCAATTCTACTTGGTATTTTATTCCATGCTTGAAGAGCAGATAAGTAACATATTAGTTACTTTTAATAACCTCACCCTCTTCAAACAGATAAATAGAAATAAACAACAGATCTAATACTCTGACCACCATCTGAATAAATTGTTGATGGAAAGGTTTCCAAGTGTTTATTCAATTTTCACTTCCATTTGTGCCTATTAACACTGTTAGTTAAAGAAACTATTTTGGGAAATGTGATGTATTTTCATCTTTTGTTCATTTGTGCCTGTTCACTCACTATCTGCTTTCTTTGTTCCAGTGGTATGGTATGCAACATAATTCATCATTGATACCATATTGAATTGTTCGAAAATATTTCCAAGTATTAAAATCAACTTCTAATAGTCTTTTTCCTAGGTACTGAGACAACTTCATTGTAGCTGGAAATTGAGAGTTTGTTTTTATGTACAACAACATACCCAGTGAAATCCCACAATGTGGGGTCTGGGGAGAGTAGAACGTACACAGACCTTACCTCCACCTTGGTAGGTAGAGCACAGAGTTTGTTTTTATGTATGTCCGGTATTACTCCCTCTGTCCCAATTTATGCGGCACACTTTCTTTTTCAAAAAAACAAGACATCGAGCTTCATTCTATAACTAGAAACAACTTAACTTTTAAATTTCCCTTTAACCCTTAATGAAAAGATTTATAGACACACAAGTATTTAAGGTTTCTTTTAGATCACAAATTTCATGTCTTCCTTTCTTTTTTAAACTTTGTGCCTACTCAAATGGTGCCACATATATTGGGACGGAGGGAGTATTTTGTACTGATGAAAGAGAACCATTAAGTAGTTGAAATTTGTGGAGAATATCAGATAATTGCCTATATCTAGAATAAATTATGGGTGGTTAAACTAGCATTGTTAACAATAGTGGATCACGGAAGGTTTATAACAAACAATAGGACATGAGCATGCACAAATATAATGCATATTGACTATGTTGTTGGGTAATTGGAAAACCAATATGAGCTTATTGCTTTCTCTTTGAGGAAAAATTTGAGAACTCCATCAAACATCATTATGACATCCCTCTTTTTTTTTTCTTTTTCCCTTTTCCTATTACAGGAACATATGCGATAGCAATGAGCAACATGTAACTGAATTTGACTCCACAAGGGAAGCTGCTGAAGAAGACGTGAAAAGGAATAGTGAAGATATCATTAAATCTATTAACGGTAAGTTTTCTTCAGTTTGTCTAGTATGTTCTTATTTTGGGTTCTGTAGCTTTTGAGGATTCTTTAACAGAATAAAGGGTAGGCGTGCAGTTCTGTGCTAAAGAAAATCTTCTATAGATACGAGATAAGTTATAGACTTTTTGGAAGTGAAATGTGCTCATAGAAGCAAAAAATTTGTAACACATGGTAAAATGAGGTAGTACACTTTATAGTAGATTATCTAGTTTTCGTCTGTCATGATTAGTGTCATAATTTTTGGTTGGGGCGCTGCCAATATGCAGTTTCTATTATTAAAGTAGTAATTTTTTGCAAAAAAGTAGCTTATGATGGTGGTTTTTATGGTTGGCGTGATTTGGAGATGACTTTCGGGTGCTGTTTTGTAATGTTTCCTTTGGTTTCATTCTTATCCAGGCTTATCAGGTGAAGAGAGAGGATCTATATCTGGCATTTTGGGTACTGCCAGTGCACACTCGGAGACCCTTGATGTACTTAAGAAAGATCACTGCACACAGTCTACTTCCATTGAACAGAAAGCAGTTGAAACATTTCAGCAGAAGTTTATGGTATGCTGATCAAGAATCTTACTTCACTTTAAATGTTCAGGAACTACCCTGGACAAAGTTAGTTTCTCGGAATTTATCTTGGTTACTATTTGTTTTGCTGTTGCCTAGAAGAAAAAGGACAATGCTGCCATATTCCATCTGCATTGCTTTAAATGTGGGTCGTTTGGTTGGAGAATTAGGAAAAATAAGCCCATAGAATGATACAATATTTGGTTGGAGGGATTAGTCTCTGCATAACTAATCCAATGATTTTGGCTGTATAAGAAAAATACATACCTATTTAACTAATGCAACATTTAATAGGCGGTATTAGATAATACCAACACTAAGTTATGTAGAATCTATGCATTATTTATGCAGGATATGAATGTTAAATAAAAATAAGTGCATTAGCAATCAGAGATGAATATATGTAAAGACAAAATGCCTTATAGTCCCTACATACCATTCCTTGCATTATTACTTATCTTCATTGTTATTTACTTATAAACAATCTTTACATTATAATCTCGCATAACTAGCCTGAAAACCGAAAGAATGAAGCTCAATGTCTTGCTTTTTCTTTAGCTCTTAGCATTTTCTAGTTAAGACAGTACTTCTATACTTGTGCTGAACTTTTATTACTTTTCTGACTGATGCTCAGGATTATGAGCCAACTGGAACAACACCAATTAGGTCTGAGGCAGATGTACCAAGCAAGGGAACAATTGAGTCGTTACGTGCCATGCCAATGGAGACTCTACTTGAGGAATTTCGAGAGAATAATTCATTTGA
This sequence comes from Anisodus acutangulus, assembly GCA_029783415.1. Taxonomy (NCBI): domain Eukaryota; kingdom Viridiplantae; phylum Streptophyta; class Magnoliopsida; order Solanales; family Solanaceae; genus Anisodus; species Anisodus acutangulus. The sequence goes on from CM056508.1 coordinate 45,704,618, forward strand.
GTCTTTCCAAGTAAAGGAACTAAAGCCATCAGTTATACCACGATCTCCTCTCTCACTGATAAACAATTAGCAGATTGGTCTCTTTGTTCTCTCGTGCATATGATCATTTAATCTGTATCGGTATTTTCTTTTGTATACTGAGCGATTACTGCAAGCTGCAGTTTATATTGTAGGTTGATTCAATCTGATAAATAAATCCCACCTTGGGATTTAGAAAGTGGCTGTAAATGAGGAACTCTTGGTGCATTTCTTTAGTGAAAGAGGCTCTATGTATTGTAAAAGTGCTATTACTTGAAGAGTTGCTGTTTCATCTTGCAATACTTATATAGTGACATCCAATGGTGAATACTAGATTGTTACATTTATATTTTGTGAACTGACCTATATGGACAATTTGGTCAAGAAGTGATTTTCTCATTTTCTTTTTGAATTACAATTCCCAGCATGTGACTAAAGATAGCAATCAAAGGACACATCTCAATATCTAATTATCTAAAAGGCTGGTAATTGAAATTAAAATTATGAACGATTCATATAGGACTCACACCTTACATCTTTGCAAAATAAGAGACCATATGCTAATAGTCACGACTTGTCATGATCCATGTCCTAGGTATATCAAAAAAAAAAGATTCTTTCAGTTAAGCATATATAATAAAATAGAGTGAAAAGGTTAACCTTGGAACCAAGGAGTACTAACTAACAGTTGAGTCCTCTCTGAACCGCAAGAGACAGTTGCCCATCATATGGCTCACCAACTTCACTTGTCTCTATGGGAGGCTCGGCTTGGGCAGGTTCGAATCACTTACATATTCACGGGCTCTATGAAGTGTTTTTGATATGTTTCTTTTTCTGTATTTGTTCAAACCGAATTATGCCCACCTCTGTGATTTGCACAAATATGATCCTTTACATTTTTGTGTCACTATTTAAATTTTGACCTTGTCTAAATATGTTTAGTAGATATTATTTGGGGGTCAGAATTTGAAGCTCTGGGTTAGAACTTGGTTGCAAGTCCTGGCAGATTAAAAATTTAGTGTACATGCCACGTGAGTAAATTCTTATTAAAAATTCACATTGTCATAACCTATATTTTAAACATAACCAATTAATAAGCATATAAATCCAATCTGACTATTAAAATCAGCATATTATCAATGATACTGAATAATATGAGACCAAGAGTAAAGTCAACCATAAGCTACAACTTGCACATGATGGGATTCAGTTTTATCTATATATTTATTTGTTGTATTTTTCAAAGTCAGCAAAGGACGGCTCACATAGTTATGCCAGCAAATTTGGAATCTTGTATACTATATTTATCTATCTTATTTTTAAAGAAAGTCCCAAAATCTTGATAGGCAATACTTGTAACCCAACTTGCCTTGGCCAGGGTAGAAACTAATATATAAACTATTACATCCTATTGACAATTTGAAGTGTCATTGCCAAATAGGAGAACAAAAACATCAAGAAAATGGATAAAGATGAATCAGAACATGATAGAAAGAGTGAGTTAAAAGCCTTTGATGACACCAAAGCTGGTGTTAAAGGACTTGTTGATGCAGGTGTTAGTAAAGTCCCTAAGATTTTCATTACACCTCCAGATACATCAACAAAGAATTCAAATGAACAGTCCAAATTCCCAATCATAGACCTCCAAGGCATTGATGGTGATCAAATCAATCGGAAAGAAGTCGTTGAAAAGGTTTGCGATGCATCCGAGACATGGGGTTTCTTCCAGGTGATATGTTCTGGAAGAAATGATACGAGGTGTTCGTAGTTTTCATGAGCAAAATACTGAAATCAAGAAACAATGGTATACGCGAGAGTTAACTGAAAAGGTTGTTTACAACAGCAATTTTGATTTGTATAGTGCACCAGCAACTAATTGGAGGGATACTTTTTTCTGCATTATGGCTCCTAGTCCTCCTAGTCCTGAAGAACTGCCTCCAATCTGTAGGTAGGTCATTTCTGTCATACATGGTCTATGGGGTTCGATATTGAAAAATTATACTGTGCATAGAGGATAAAGAAGTTCTTATGTATATATAGAACTCGTTGTATTCCCTTGACATGGGAGAATCTTCTAGTGCAGTGGTAGAAGTGACCGAAATATTACTTTAGGTTGCATGTTTGAATCCCAATTGTGGCATTCTAGCATTTTTTTCTATCCCCCTGTAGAATTCCTGGTTTCGGCACTGTGCATATAGGATAAAGAAGTCCTTATGTATATAATATGAAACTCGTTGAATACCCTTGACATAAGACCAGTAGCCTAGCCAGGAATTCCCCTAAGGGTGTTCATGGGTGGTCAAGATTTTATTATATATAAAATAAAACGACTTATATGTACATAGCATAATTTTTTGACGAAAGGTGTTTAACTCTTGCTAACACATAACTACACCCCTACATAATACAATTCCCTAGTGCAGTGGTAAAAATGACTTAAAAGTTGCTTTTGGTCGCATTAAATCCCGGTTATGGCACTCTATCATTTTCTTGTATACCCTCGTTAGAGTTTCTGGTTCCGCCACTGATACTGTTTGCTTTTTTCTTTTTCGATGCAATAAAGGGATATCATTAGGGGTGGGCAAAAAATCCGGGGAACCGAAAAAACCGAACCAAATCGAATTTCAGTTCGGTTTTTTACGATTTTTCAAAAAACCGAACCGAATCAGGATTTAGTGATTCGGTTCGGTTTTTTTATTTTGGATACAAACCGAACCGAAAAACCGAAAAACCGAAATTTTAATATTTTTTTTATTTTTTTTTTATTTTAGGCTACTACTATCTCTTGAATCATAGTTATTGAAGCTAATCTATGTTATGAAAGTCGCATGCGGTATGAACTTGATTAACATATCACGGAAACATTGACATAAAATGTATTGAGAAAAAATAGTTGTAAATTGATAAAACTTTAAATGGTCATAACTATGTGCTCGAATGTCCGTTTTACCCGATTTTTTTTTTGATTTTGCGTATTTTTTTGAGATGGGGCCGGTCAAACTGCCATAAGGCGGTTTGGCACAGCCAATTTTTAGAAATACGTCCGTTTTTCCAATCAATTTGTGTTTTCCCCCAAATCGATTTCTAATTTTCTTTTTCTTTAGTAAAAATCTCACGATACACAATAGATTTCAACGTAGAAATTTCATGATAGTGTAGGTGTGAATGTAAATTTCAGTTTTGGAAATTCAATTTTTTTTTTAAAAAAAAAAAACGACCCGGCCCGGCCCACTAGAAAAAACCGATACAAACCGATACATCCGGCAATATAAACCGATATATCGATTTTTTTTTTTTAAAAAGTTGTATTCGGTTTTTTTTTTTAAAAAACCGATTTTTATTCGGTTCATATTTTTCGGATACAAAACCGATATAAACCGATATACGCCCACCCCTAGATATCATTGTTCAGAGGAAGTAAAGAAACTAGGGGGATCTCTGTTTGAACTATTAGCAGAAGCACTTGGGCTCAAGACAAACTATCTGAATGACATGGATTGTGACAAGGGGGTTTCAGTTGTATGCCACTATTATCCTGCTTGTCCAGAACCAGAACTTACTTTAGGTGCTAGTAAACATGCTGATGATGGATTCATAATTTTGCTTCTCCAAGACCATATAGGGGGATTGCAAGTTCTTCATCAAAACCATTGGGTTGATGTACCCCCTACCCCTGGTGCTCTTGTGGTGAATATTGCAGATCTTCTGCAGGTAAGTCTTGTCTCCAATCTGTAACTGAAAATAAGTAGTGATCATTAAGATTGATGGAAGTTGAATATTGAGAAGAAGAATTAACCTAAATAACCATCCACATAACCGTTTAAACTAAAATAGCAGGCGGATCTATAATATATGTGTAATTTATGTATAATGTATAATCTATTATACGGGCGAGGAAAAGTAAACAGTGAATCCGGTCGGCTATTTGTGTAAAGACTAGGGCTGGCCAGTGGGCCGGGACAGCCCGACCCCGACCCGAGCCCGTCCCGGTCCCGCCCCGACCCCGCAAAAAAAAAAAAAAAATACGGGGGCGGGACTCGAACTCGGGACGGGACGATGTCTCATCCCGCGAGACCCGAGCCCGCCCCAGGCCCGCGAGACCCGAGCCCGCCCCGAGCCCGCCCCGACCCCGACCCCGACCCCGGCCTTTGCAAAAATGACCGTTGCACCAACGGCCATTTTAGATTATGGTCGTTGGCCAACGGCCATTTTAGATTATGGCCGTTGGCCAACGGCCATTTTAGCCCCCCAACCCCTACCCTTAATATTTATTTTTAACCCATAAGTTATTATATTTACACTTTAACCCAATTTTTCAACTATAAATAACTCATTTTCTCTTCATCTTTCTCACAAATCTTCCTACAATCTCTCTAATTTCTCAATATATCTCTCTACAATTCTACATTGTTTGCTAAATATTCAATTTTATTTATTCATTTGGGAATTGGTAGTGAAGTTGGCAACTAGCTTGAGGATCTTCCATCGAGCAAAGTTTCAATTTTCAACTTCTCGATTACACGTCGACGTTACGTCGGCGTTTGGTACATTCGTTCCTTCATTAAATTATTATTGTATGTTTATTTAATTTAGATCACTTAATTTTATTGTCTTTAATTATTTATTTATTTATTTATTATCATAATTAAAATGGAAGGATTAAAAGGTATGTTTAAGGGTAAGGGTAAGGGTGCTTCTTCTAGTAGGGGCAACCAGGGCAAGGATACTTCTTCTAGTCATCTTATTCCTACACAGGATGATTTTGTTGATACTCAACATTTTCCTACAATACCATTAGATTTAGACCAGGAGCTATTTTCTGGAACTCAAGAAGACTTTAATTTAGACGATGATCTAGATGATATACCCACTAATGTTGATGACAACACACCCACTAGTGCACCTTCAACTGAAATACCTCCTATTCCCCCTAGTATGAGACGAGGTCCAAAGAAACGACCATTAAAATCGGATGCATGGACATTTTTGATAGGGACGTAGAGAATCAAGTAGCCATATGTAAAATTTGTAAAAATGTTTTAAAATTTAAAGCGGAAAAGGTCACGGTGGGACGGGGTTTAATTAGACACGTAGTAAGTGCTCATCCACTAGGTATGCCCAATACCAGGCTTCAAAATCGGTGCAAAGCGTCCGCTCCATCGGGACAAGGTTCACATACCGACATCGTCGGACCAATCTGTGGTCAAATTAACCCTATGACGGGGAATTGTAGGCTCTAAATACAATAAACATAGAGATAGGGAAGCAATATCAAAATTAGTTCTTGTGGAGGGTTTGCCTTTTTCATTTCCTTCATCTCCTGCTTTTATTCATTGCATTAGAGATATATATAATCCTCGCTTTTAACGGTTTTCCTAGATCATTGTTAAGAGAGATGTATTTAAATTCAGCATGAATATTAGACTGTCCAAAGGTCAGTCGAGTAGGTCGGCCGAGTCGGGTGGCTTTTTTTCCTCCTTGCCCACCCTGGCCCGACCCTCGACCCTATATTTTTAAAATTCGACTGCCCCGACTCTTCTGGGACCCTACGGTCACGGTCGGCCTGACCCGACGATTTTTTTGGCTGTGGTCGGGCTCGGGTCGAGATTTTTTTAAAAAAATTGAATTTTCAAATGAAATTGGTATTCACCTACATTACCACGAAATTTCGACGTTGAAATGTATTGTATATCGTGAAATCTTGACTAAAGAAAAAGAGAATTGGAAATCGATTTGGGGAAAAACACAAATTGATTGGAAAAACTGACGTTTTTCTAAAAATTGGCTGCGTTAAACCGCCTTATGGCGGTTTGACCAAATCCTATCTCGAAAAAATATGCAAAATCAAATTTTTTTGGATAAAGCGGACATCCGAGCGAGTTATGACCATTTAAAGTTTCACCAATTTACAACTACTTTATCTCCCTACATTATGCTTCCATGATATTAACAAAATGACTAATAATATAAATATATAATTAATAATCAGCTACCGTTTTTATCTTATTTTATGTCGAGCTAAATGTAGATTAGATATATATATATATATATATATAAACATGCATTATATCACTTATTAATGACAAAAATATATATAAGTACAAAATAAATATTAATGAAGGAAAAATAATATAAATTATATTAAAAAAATATGCGGGTCGGGGTCGGGCCGAGGTCGGGTCGGGGTCGTGTCGGGGTCAGGTCGGACGGGTAATTTTTTCTGACCCTGGCCCGACCCTGACCCTGCTCGGGTCGAGTGGCTCTCGTCGACTAAAGTCGACTCAGCCTCCGCTTTTTCGGCCGGTCGGGTCGGGCAGGCGGGTCCCCGACCCTATGGACAGGTCTAATGAATATCAACAATATTTACGTTTTTCATTATATCATTTTAATGGCAAAGTATCCATCACGTCTGATATAGGTCGTAGTACTAACGGCCATGATTATTTAACTGTAACTTGTCATTGGATAGATTATAAATGGTCTATGCAAAAACGTATTTTAGCGTATAGATATATAGATGATAGGCACACTAGTACTTTTATTGCAGAAAATATTTATCAAGTGTGCGATTATTACGGAATTACCGATAAAATTACGACTATTACATTAGATAACGCTTCTAATAACAATTACGCAATTACAATTTTAAAAAATAGTTTAACTCCGTCTTTTCCAGACCATTTTCATATAAAATGTGCGTGCCATATATATAACTTAATTGTAAAGGATGGTCTATCACTTTTTGAAGACATTCTTAGTAAAATACAATTTGTTATAAACTTTATTTTTAAAAGTAATAAAGTACAACGTAGAAAAGAATATAAAAAAATTTGTCATGATTGTGGACTACCTTTTAGAAAAATTCCACAAGAAGTATCCACTAGGTGGAATTCTTTATACGAGCAACTACTTGTTGCTTATGACTATAAATTACCTATAAATTTATTTTTTAACTCTCATAATAAAAAGCGGTGATATGATTTTAGATAGTGATTGGAAAAAAAATTTCGAACTTATTGTATTTTTAGAGAAATTTTTTCAAGCAACAAAAGAATTTTTTGGTATATATTATCCTACTATTTCAACTATGTTATTTTATATAACTCTAATATTTTTATTACTTAGTGAATATATGGAAAAATCACTTATAAGGCGACTATTAAAAAAATGTTTCTCAAAATAAAAAAATATTTTATTCCTATTCCCTCTATTTATATTATTGGTTCTGTATTAAATCCTACTATTAAAATAGACGGTACTAAATCACTAATTGAAACTATTTACGATTGTATAGAAGTACTACCACCTCCAAGTCCCAAAAATCTAAATCACCCACCACCTATTGAACAAACTAAAGAAGAAGTATTGTCTAGCGTAGAACACCAATGCAAAAATATATATAGATTTTATCAACAAGAAAATGCTAGTAACTTACCAGCTTCCATACCATCTTCTTCATCTTCAATACAACCTCACAAAAGACATGCTGTTTCTGCGGCTAGTATTGAAAGCCTCAGAAATAGAATGTGCGGTCGTACCTCTACTACTAACCAAATTAGCGAGTTGGATATTTTTGTTTTGCAGGGTTCTGTACCGTATCAAGAAGTTATCAATGAAGATGGACATGAAGACTTGCTGAAATACTGGAGGGGGAATGAGAAGACCTTTCCGACACTTTCAATTATGGCTCGAGATGTTTTGATCATTCAAGCGTCGTCAACTGCGTCTGAAAGCGCTTTTTCGCAGTGATATCAAATAGGAGACCACAGACCCTCATTAGCCGGAGATCGCTTATAAATTGCAGTATTATTCAGAGATTGGATCCGCGAGGAGTGGAGCAGGTGCGGTCACCCGGAGATCCCGAAGAAGAAGATGGAAACTACAACGAAATCTTAACATAAGGTAGTGGAAGCGGCGTGGATCAATTTGACCAACAAATACCAATTCCAACCGAAGAACCACATGAAATCATCAAGCAATTAGAACAGGTTTTTTTGAGAATGTAATTTTTTTAATTGTAATTTTATTATGTAATTTGTAACTTTTGGACAACACCACAAAGTTGCAATTTAGATTTTAGACAATTGTATTTGTATTACAAAAAAATCATGTCTATTAAATAATATAAGAGGCACAAAAACAGCCTTGGGATGTTTTTATTATACTATCTTGTTTTGTTTATTGAGTTTTTTTTATACATATGTTATTTTAAAAAAAAAAAAAAAACCCCGCCGTATCCCGACCCGAGCCCGAGCCCGCCCCGACCCGAGCCCGACGGGATCGGGATCGGGATCGGGATCGGGACGGGACTTGCTCCAGTCCCGCCAGACCCGACCCCGCCAGAGCCCGCCAGACCCGACCCCGCCCCTTCTCCCGTCCCGCCCCGACCCCGACCCCGCCAGACCCGGCCCGCCAGACCCTAGCCCGGCCCACTGGCCACCCTTAGTAAAGACCCCTATTGAAAATGAGTAGCTCTGTGGCTACACTCTGAGCGGGGCGAGTCCCGAACATAGAATCAGTGGACTCATAGCGAGTCACTAGTTCATAATATGCACCATCTTTAATTTTACACACACACATGCTGGGTGATTCATGTCGAAAGCAGTATGTTCAATTGAACCGTAACTGCTGACAGCTTGTCCAGCAAGATAACAACAGTAAAAAAGGGCAACCCAGTGTACGAAACATCCTGTGTTTACGCAGGGTTCGGGGAAGGACCGCATCCCAAGACGCAAGCATCAGTGTGTCATAACAACAGTACGACAATTAATTTGAATTATCTAATATTACTACACTTGAAGGTTGTTCATGCAGAGAAACAAGTTTTTAGGGGGTTTGGCAGAATGGTTTTTGGTGATTAAGGAATGTGTAAGAGGGGATACAACTTGTAACAAAAAAAGAAGCTAATCTTTGAGTATATCATGCTTATGAGCTTCTTCAATATTAGCCACACTTTTCTCCATTTCATTAGTCATGGAAGAGAAAACTTAACTTAAAGCATACATACTGATTACCTTGTTATTTCGCAAAAGAGCAATACTAATGTTGTTTGTCATCAAAATGTTCAGCTTATATCAAATGACAAGTTTAAAAGCGTTGAACATTGCGTACTGGCAAATCGTGTTGGTCCAAGGATATCAGTAGCATGCTTCTTCTCCACATTTTCCTAGCATCTTCAAGACTTTACGGTCCTATTAAGGAGTTGTCAGAAGAAAGTCCTTCAAAATACAGAGAAACAACAGTGCAAGAATATGCTGCCTATTTTACTGCAAAGGGGCTTGATGGGAATTCTGCTCTACGACATTTTAGACTTTAAACTATATTTTCATTTGTCTTTTCATGCTGCTTATTCAAAGTGAGTAGGTATTTATATTGTAACACATGTAGATAATCACTATTTATGCATTGTAATCTTCAAGTAATAAAGAATCTTATAGTTACTTTCTTGGTTATTTTGAGATTCCTAGCCTGTTTTCTCTTTTTATTTTCATTTCAAAACCTACTCGACAATTCATTCATCATCTTTCTCTTCAAAGCTGAAAAAAGAGTACTTAAGTTGAAAAAGGTTTGTTGAAGTCGAGTTTGTGTTTGAACAGGAAAGCCAGTTGAATACCAGTATCTCCCGGGCAGTCCATTCCCCTCTCACTCGGCCTCCGGTCCCATCACACGTCAGTCCAATACCACTTTCCCTATCCAACCAACTCCAATTCCAGCCCAATGGCCAGTCACTCGTAGTCAACATGAGATTTTTAAACCAAACAAAAAATATGTTCTTCACACCCATGTTACCAAATCACCTTTACCTCACAATTTTGTGTCTGCCCTTAATGACCCGAATTGAAAAATGGCTATGGATGATGAATTTTATGCTCTTATTAATGATAGGACTTGGGATTTGGTGCCTCGTCCTCCTGATGTTAATGTGATTCGATCTATGTGGATTTTTAGTCATAAAGAAAAATCTGATGGTACATTTGAGAGGCATAAAGCCCGTCTTGTATGTGATGGAAAGACTTAATAGGGTGGTGTGGACTGCGGTGAGACTTTCAGTCCGGTGGTCAAACCAACAACTATCTGCAAGGGACTAAGTCTCGCTCTTTCTAAGGCATGGCCTCTGCATCAGCTTGATGTGAAGAATGCATTCCAACATGTAGAACTCAACTAAATGGTGTACATGTATCAACCCATTGGTTATAGAGACCCCACTTATCCTAATCATGTATGCTTACTGAAGAAATCCTTGTATGGGCTCAAACAAGCTCCTCGAGCCTGGTACAACAGGTTTGTAGATTATGTTTCTACTATTGGTTTTCTAACAGCAGGTCTGATCATTCTCTCTTCATATACTGTCATGGTAATGATATAGCTTACATCCTTCCGTATGTGGATGGTATTATATTAACTGCTTCATCTGATGCTCTTCACAAGTCTATCATGTCTCTTCTTAGCTCGGAATTTGCTATGAAAGATCTATGGCCATTGAGTTATTTCTTGGGGATAGTTGTAACACGTCATGCAGGTGGTTTATTTTTGTCTCAAAAGAAGTATGCAGAAGAGATCATTGAACGAGCTGGCATGTCTTCTTGTAAGTCGTCCTCCACTCCGGTTGATACTAAACCAAAGTTGAGTGCTACATCTAGCACGCCATATGCTGATCCATCACATTACCACAGCCTTGTAGGAGCCCTGCAATATCTTACTTTCACATGGCCCAACATATCTTATGTTGTGCAACAAGTTTGCCTATTCTTGCATAACCCGATGGAGGATCACATGCATGCTCTCAAACGCACTGTGCACTATATTCCGGGCACTCTCGATCATGGCTTGCATCTATATCCGTCTTCGACAACCATTCTCATTTCTTACACAGATGCATATTGGGGTGGATGTCCGGATACCAGACGTGGATTGTCTGGTTATTGTGTCTTTCTTGGTGATAATTTGATATCATGGTCCTCCAAACGACATGCTACCTTGTCTAGGTCTAGTGCCAAAGCTGAATACCAGGGAGTTGCCAATGTGGTTTCTAAATCTTGTTGGCTACGAAACCTTCTTCTGGAGCTCCACTGTCCTGTACCGAAGGCGACATTGGTTTATTGTGATAATGTTAGTGCGATTTATTTCTCAGGGAATCCGGTACAACATCAACGCACTAAATATATTGAGATGGATATTCACTTTGTTCGCGAAAAGGTTACTCGTGGACAAGTATGTGTCTTACATGTCCCGTCACGCTATCAGATCGCCGATATTTTTAAAAAAGGTCTTCCGCTGGTTCTATTTGAAGATTTTGTGACAGTCTCAGCATACGCCGACCTCCCGCTTCGACTGCGGGGTGTGATAGAATATAATAGTTAATAGAATAATTGTGATTTGTACATAATCTTTTAGTATATTTTGTATATGGTAGGTGTATATTTATTTATTTACTACCTTAATTCTAGTTTAGGATGATGCTTGTATCACGGGTATATTTACTATCTCTTTGGAATGAAATAAGGGAGGAAGATATTTCTTACATGAACTACTGTCCGAGGCAATTGGCCTCGAACCAAACCACCTCAAGGATATGGGTTGTACGGAGGGGCTTCTAGCTTCAGGTCATTATTATCCAGCATGCCCACAACCCGAAATTAATCCAGGCACCAGTAGGCATGCTGACAATGACTTCCTCACCGTGCTTCTCCAAGACAATATAGGCGGCCTGCAAGTCCTACATCAGAACCATTGGGTAGATGTTCCCCCTACTCTTGGAGCTCTCGTGGTCAATATAGGAGATATGCTACAGGCAATTGTTACATTTAGCACATCTTTACCAGAAGCATACTTGTCTTATCACTTATGTTATGTAGGTTGATATTTTATACACAAATTATTTTCAGCTTATATCGAATGACAAGTTCAAAAGCGTTGAACATAGAGTACTGGCAAATAAGGTTGGTCCAAGGGTATCAGTGGCATGCTTCTTCACGACAAGTTTTCTGCCAACACAAAGGTGGTATGGACCTATCAAGGAGTTGACATCAGAACACCATCCTCCAAAGTACAGGGAAACGACAATTAAGGAGTAGACTTATTTCACTAACAAAGGGCTGGATGGCACTTCTGCTCTGTTGCATTTTAGGCTTTAGACTAAATAGTTGAGTAGTTCTGGAGATGATAGATATTGTATCAAAATCAGGTTTGTACAACTATATATGTTAAACTATGTGTAATCTTAAAAGTATGCTCATTATGTAACCAGCAATAAGTTCTACTCAGAGACTCAAAGTAATTTTCATGATTATGCTTAGAAGCAGTTCTTGAATTATTTGAGTGAATTAGAGAGATTCAATAAGATTTTCAAGTCATGGAAGTTATTAATAGTATGAAGAAAGGTGCAGAATCACGTAAAACATCATACATGGAAAAACAGAGAAAAATCCAAGGCTTTAAAGTAGCAACCTTTGCCGATTCAATACTGCATTGCAAAAAGTCTTTTGAACTTGCTGGTGTGCATGATTTTATCTTGTTGATAAATTAGAGATTACAAAGCTTATTTTTATTCTTTCATAACAACGGTGTTTGAGCGTTCATACACGATCCTTGATTTGCTAGCTACCACCAATACAAGTATCGATTAATTCTACATATTAAAGTTGTGGGGACGTCTAAGTTAGGACGGGTTTACTTCTCGTATAATTTTCATATAATAAAATAATTTGTAAGTTGAAAGCAACATGTTCAATTGAACACTTCAGTTGAGATTTGTAAGTCGAACCACTCAAAATACACCTTCAAATCAATATATCAATATTTTACTTGAAGTTCAATATTGAAGTTCAGTATCTGCAAATACTCAAGGCCAAACAAATAAATGATAAGTTACTATGCCCAACAGCCAACACACCCTAGTTATTTCAAATTTTAGATAGCTTTGTGTGAAGAAGGATAGGTTGTATGTAGGAAAATGCAGATTAGAAGCACAGGCAAAGTCTAACATGCAAGTGAACCAAATTATGGTAGACAAGATGACGTTTAGCTTGTGTCGACGGACTAATTGATACAGGTGTGACTAAAGTTCCTGGAATTTTCGTGCTACTTGAATCGGATAGCATAAAGAACTCCTATCTCATCACCTGCTCGTTCACTTGTCTCATGTGATCTTCGAGGCATTTATCAAAATGAAATCATGCACAAAGGCATTGTTCAGTCAAGTTTCTTGTTCTTCTATTAGAATTTCTGTTGCTTTCAATCACATCAGATGTTAGCCAAGACAGAATGTTATTAATGCTACACAGAGGAGAAATCATGTGTTGAATGATTGTCAGTAATATCTAATCATATTTCACTGTTTTTTTCATATTATTGCAATGCCACCAGTGGCGGAGCTAGGAAGCATATTTGAATCTCCTTCTGCCAGAAAATTATACATATGTATATTTATGTATAATTGGGTTTGTGACAAATAGAGTACATATTAGGTGTTATAATTAAAAGACCAAGTAAATTTTTTAAACCATCAACAATAATGAAAATGTTGATGTACTCAAGAATGGCCTAGTGGTCAATGAAGTAGGTTGATGTACCGCAAGGAAGGATCATTGTCTAAACCTGCAAAGCAAAACGATCCGCGAACACGTTTAAACACTGGGGGAGCCGCGCGGGCGGGGTGCTTCGGCGTCCCTCCATGCGTCTCCCTCCTGTCCCCGGTGCGCCCTCGCACGCGTGCCGGTTGATTAACGAACCCCGGCGCGGAAAGCGCCAAGGAATACTGAATTGATAGCCTGCCTCCCGCGCCCAGTCCGATGTGCGCGCGGGAGGACCTGTGCTTCTTTTGATACCAAAACGACTCTCGACAATGGATATCTCGACTCTCGCATCGATGAAGAACGTAGCGAAATGCGATACTTGGTGTGAATTGCAGAATCCCGTGAACCATCGAGTCTTTGAACGCAAGTTGCGCCCGAAGCCATTAGGCCGATGACACGTCTGCCTGGGTGTCACGCATCGCGTTGCCCCCGCACACCGCGTCCATACTCTGGGACGTTGTGGTGTCACGGGGCGGATACGACCCTTCCCCGGACCCCGCGCATAAAGGGGGTTTAGTCGAGGAAGTGATTGTAAGTCGTGAATAGAGTTACCTGATACCTATGCCGGTGGTAAGTAGCAAGTACTCTATAGAATTAGTTGAGGTGCGTGAAAGTTAGTCCGAAATTAGTCTGAGGTGCTGGCACCGAATACTATATAATAAGTAATAAGGAAAATGCTGGAAAAAATAATGAAAATGGACAAGGCTTTTAAGAGAATGATCTTAAAATTTGTTTCCTCCAAATATCAACTCGATATATGAACTTTCAAGAAAGAATAACAATAGCAATACACTGCCAAATTCAATTTTGATGTTCAAATCCAAAACCCCAAAGATTTTTCCTTCCAAATATGCAACACTTTGTTATTCTTCAGCTCTCTCCATTGTTAAGGGCACACCAATTTCACAATATTCTCAATATTTAGATCCAAGATTCTATCTTTATGAACTTATAAAGTGAAACTCTTTATCAAGTAAAACAAGTTCATGCTCAAATAACAACTAATGGGTTGCTTGAAAATCAAATAGTTGCTAACAAACTTATATACATAAGTGTTTAGATATATCTTATGCTTTGTTTTGTGGGTTAAATGAGAAAATGCTGTTTCTTGGAGTGTTATGGTTTGTGGGTATGTTAAAGCTGGTGACTTTATGAATAGTTTAAGGATATTTAGGGACTATTTAAGGTCTGGTGATAAACCTGATAATTATACTTTGCCTTTTGTGATTAGGGTTTGTAGAGATACAATGGACTTGAAAATGGGTAGATTGATTCATAGTGTTGTATACAAATTACTTGTTGATATGTATTCGAAATGTAGGGTTATTGGGGATGCATGACAACGGTTTGATAAAATGCCTAAGAGGGATCTTGTGACTTGGAATCCTCAATTACCATTACCATTCCATTGTATGTATGGGAAGTATTTTGAAGATTAGCATCCAAACAATTCTGGAGTAATAATTGGGGGGGGGGGGGGGGGAGTTCAAATATATGGGTAAGAGTAGTAGAGATAGATGACTTTACTCTTCTTCCTAAGTAGGGCTGGCAATTTCACCATAACCCGATGGATATCCATCCACCCGACCCGATTATATGGACGAAAAATCGATAAAACACGGATTTTAATTTGGTGACGGATGGATCGGGTCGGATTTGGGTGGACATACATCCAACCCACCACCCGACCCATCCATCCACCCGTTTATAAATAGTTATTTTTTGTGTAGTTCAGTGATAACATACCCCCGACTCATGTCGTTACTAGTACTTGGTTTTATTTCCAATAGTTGTCTTTATTTTTCTAAAGTGAATGGAAATTCTTTTTCAATTTCAACATGACAATAACGATGATTCCTAGTATCAAAAATATTATTTTTGTACTACGTTATACATAATTGACATTTTCTACATCACTCTATATATGACTATAACTGTTAGCAATATAATAGGTTGAGGAATATTACCATGGGATCAAGATCAAATTATAATGGTAAATCTGTTAAAGCTAGTTAATGAATAAAACTAGCCAAGTTGGTGTGAATGAGAAATGGAAGGCAACCTTTCCGAACAGTCACCAACCTATTCCGAAGAGGCACCTTCAAGGCTATATAAACTAAGGCAATGCCTCATTTTAAAGATACCAAAAACCAAAAATTTCTGCATCTAAAATTCTGCATTCTTTTTCACAAATAAAACTATCGAGTCTTACTGTGTTTCGTTGCCAACTTTGAGTTCGTCGAAGTCGAAGGCGTTTGACGTACCGCTACTCCTGCGACAGGTATATCCGTTTTATCCTGGGAGGAAGTAATCCATAACCTCGGGTACAGTGAGGGGATTAAATTCCTTAAGGACACACAGTGAATTCGTTTGTCTCGGATATTTTCTTACTTCTGTATTATTTTTCCAGTTTCTGTTTTTTCTGGTTTTTGTCTTTCCGTTTGGTTTCTGTTTTTCCTGATTTTTGAACACAGGCACAACAACAAGCTTAAGGAATTTAATCATTATTTCTGTGTTCATTTGTTCTTGTTTAACAATTACAGAACGTTGTCGAAAAAAAAAGTGTATGTTGTTTGGAGACTAAAATCTTCGGATTTTCTACTCCGGTTGAGATTAAAGTTTTCATAACTTTCTACTCCTTTGGGTACTTGATTTGAAGATATAAAAACTTCATCAAGTATACAACATACAATTTACTGGAAAAAAAAAAGGTGTATGTTTGTTGTTTCGATGTAACGAACTTGTATGTTGTTTGGAGACTAAAATCTTCGGATTTTCTACTCATGTTGAGATTAAAGTTTCCATAACTTTCTACTCCGTTGGGTACTTGATTTGAAGATATAAAAACTTCATCAAGTATACAACATACAATTCTTGGAAAAAAAGGTGTTTGTTGTTTCGGTGTAACGAACTAATATGTTGTTTGGAGACTAAAATCTTCGAATTTTTTACTCCGGTTGAGATTAAAGTTTTTATAATTTTCTACTCATTTGGGTACTTGATTTGAAGATATAAAAACTTCATCAAGTATACAACATACAATTTACTGCATTTCGTTTCAAGGATTTTAAATCTGTTTGTGTAACCTTGATTCGGTTTGAAGAAATAAAATCTTCACCATTGTGTATTACATCTGCTGCTGTCAAAACTGATTCGATTTGAAGTCTTCACCGTTTATTAAACTTTTTCTGTTGCTTCGCCTGCGACAGAAATGGGAGACATGACTCCAAATTTGAATGCTACTGCTACTGCCACACTAGCTCCCATGGTTGGTTCTACGAGCAATGTCAAGGCCCTCCAACAGATCGCACCAAAGACCGCTCCGGCAGAGAAGCCTGAAAAATTCACCGGAATTGATTTCAAACGATGACAACAAAAGATGTTCTTCTATTTAACTACTTTAAACCTCCAAAAGTTTATTAAGGAGGTCGTTCCGATTTTGCCGGAATCAACACCTGAGAATGAACGTTTTGTTGTAACTGAGGCATGAAAGCACTCAGATTTTTTGTGCAAGAATTATATTCTTAGAGGACTGGAGGATGATCTTTACAACGTCTATAGTAATGTGGAAACATCAAAAGATCTATGGGATGCGTTGGAAAAGAAATATAAAACAGAAGATGCTGGATTAAAGAAATTTATCGCTGCCAAGTTTCTGGACTACAAAATGGTAGATGGCAAGTCTGTTGTTACTCAAGTTCAAGAGTTGCAGGTTATCATCCACGATCTACTCGCTGAAGGTTTGGTGATTAGTGGGGTGTTTCAAGTTCTTGGCGATAATAGAGAAGCTGCCTCCTTCATGGAAGGACTTCAAAAATTACTTGAAACACAAGCGAAAGGAGATGACACTGGAGGATCTCATCGTCCGTTTGAGAATCGAGGAAGATAACAAGGCAGCGGAGAAGAAGGCAAATGTGAGATCAACCATAGGGGGAGCACATATTGTTGAAGCTGCCCCAACTAATCTGAAAAAGAGGAAAAATGCATCGGGACCAAGGAGCTATCCCAACAAGAAGAAATTCAAGGGAAACTGCCACAATTGTGGAAAAATCGGACACAAAGTTGCAGACTGTCGTGCTCCGAAAAAGGTAAAGAAGAAGGCTCAGGCTAATATGGTTGAAACAAACGAGGAAGTTGATGACTTGTGCGCTATGTTGTCTGAGTGCAACTTAGTGGGAAATCCGAAAGAGTGGTGGATTGACTCTGGCGCCACTCGCCACATTTGTGCTGTTAGAGAAGCCTTTGCTTCATATGCTCACAGCCCGACGATACCATATATATGGGAAATTGCAACGGCCAAAATTGAAGGTTATGGAAAGATACTGAAGATGACATCTGGCAAGGTGGTGACTCTTAACAACGTCTGTCATGTTCACGAAATTAGGAAAAATCTAGTATCTACCGGACTTCTAGTAAAGAACGGTTTTAAGTGTGTTTTTGTTTCTGACAAGGTTGTAATAAGTAAGAACAAGATGTACATAGGAAAAGGTTACCTCACAGAGGGCCTTTTCAAATCGAATGTAATGGTCGTTGCCAATAATAATAAAGTTTCTGCTTCGTCTTACTTACTTGAGTCAAATAATTTATGGCATTCACGTTTAGGACATGTCAATTACAGAACCTTGCGAAAAATGATTAGTTTGGAAGTATTGCCTAAGTTTGAATGCAATCAATCAAAATGTCAAATCTGTGTTGAGTCTAAGTATGTTAAACATCCTTATAAGTCAGTTGAAAGGAATTCAAGTCCTTTAGACTTAATCCATACAGATATTTGTGACATGAAGTCAATCCCATCTCGCGGTAGAAAGAAGTATTTCATAACTTTTACTGACGATAGTACGCGGTATTGCTACGTTTATTTACTTAATAGTAAAGATGAAGCAATTGAAGCATTCAGGCAATACAAAGCCAAGTTGAGACTCAACTTAACAAAAGATTAAAATGATAAGGAGTGATAGGGCGGTGAATATGAATCTCCTTTTGAACAAATATGTTTGGAATATGGCATTATTCATCAAACAATCGCCCTTACTCGCCACAATCAAGCGGAATTGCGGAAAGGAAAAATAGA
The DNA here is from genome assembly GCA_029783415.1 of Anisodus acutangulus. NCBI lineage: Eukaryota > Viridiplantae > Streptophyta > Magnoliopsida > Solanales > Solanaceae > Anisodus > Anisodus acutangulus. The sequence continues at coordinate 45,723,281 of CM056508.1, forward strand.
ACCTGAAAGAAATGATGAATGCCTGTTAATAAGTTACGGTTTACCCCGAACTTGTGGGGAAGCCATTCTAACGACTAGTCGAATACTCAATCGAGTGCCCCATAGCAAAACAAAATCTATTCCATACGAAAAGTGGAAAGGAAGGAAACCCAATTTGGGATACTTCAAAGTGTGGGGTGTTTGGCCAAGGTGCAAATTCCTAAACCCAAAAGGGTAAAAATAGGACCTAAAACCATTGATTGTGTTTTCATAGGATATGCCACAAATAGTAAGGCATATCGATTTACAGTTCACAAATCGAGAAAATCCCGACATTCAGGTAAATACGGTAATTGAATCAGATAATGCTGACTTCTTTGAAACCATATATCCGTATAAAAGGAATGTGAGTCGTATAGCAAAGAAACTAAACGACCTCGGGAAGAAACAAAGGAGAATAATCCTGATGAGGAAAAAGCGAGACGCAAAGAAACGCGTCAAAGGGCGTCTACTTCATTTGGACCAGAATTTCTAACATTTTTGTTGGAGAATGAGCCTCGAACCTTCAACGAAGCTATGTCTTCATCGGAAGCTCAATTTTGGAAAGAGGCAATCAATAGTGAGATAGAATCCATATTAAACAACCATACTTGGGAATTGGTTGACCTTCCTCCAGGGAATAAACCTTTAGGTTCCAAATGGATTTTTAAGCGGAAAATGAAAGTTGATGGTACTATTGATAAATATAAGGCAAGACTAGTTGTTAAAGGGTTTAGACAACGAGAAGGTCTTGATTACTTTGATACATACTCGCGTAACGAGGATTACATCTATTCGGGTGTTAGTAGCGTTAGCCGTGGTACGGTCTTGAAATCCATCAAATGGATGTGAAAACAGCCTTCTTAAATGGAGAGTTAGAGGAAGAAATTTACATGGAACAACCCGAGGGGTTTGTAGTTCCAGGAAAGAGAAGAAGGTGTGTCGACTTGTTAAGTCTCTTTACTGGACTAAAACAAGCACCCAAACAGTGGCATGCAAAATTTGACCATACAATGCTGTCAAATGGATTCAAGATAAATGAGTGTGATAAATGTGTCTACATTAAGAACACTCCAAACCACGTAGTCATTGTTTGTTTGTACGTGGATGATATGTTGATAATGAGTAACGACATTGCTAACATAAATGCTACTAAGCGCATGCTTGCTAGTAAGTTTGATATGAAAGACTTAGGAGTTGCCGATTTAATTCTGGGAATTAAAATCCATAAGACTCCTCAAGGTCTAGCATTGTCTCAATCTCATTATATTGAAACGGTACTTGAAAAGTTTAAATATTTGGACTTTAAAGTTGCAAAGACGCCAATTGATATGAACCTTGCTCTTGCAAAGAATAAAGGTGAAAGTCATTCTCAATTGGATTATGCCAGAGTGTTGGGAAGTTTGATGTATATCATGAACTGTACGCGACCTGATATTGCATGTGCTATAAGTAAACTAAGTCGCTACACTAGTAATCCCGACCAAAAACATTGGCTGGCAATGAAACGAGTTTTGGGGTATTTAAAACATACTCAAAACTTTGCTTTGCATTATAACAGGTATCCTGCAGTTATTGAAGGATACAGTGATGCAAATTGGATCACCGGTTCAACTGAAACTAAATCCACAAGTGGATATGTTTTTACCATAGGTGGAGGAGCAGTGTCTTGGAAGTCATCCAAACAGACATGTATCGCCCGCTCTACAATGGAATCTGAGTTCATAGCTTTAGACAAAGGCGGTGAAGAAGCTGAATGGCTCCGGAATTTCTTAGAAGATATTCCATTTTGGCACAAATCGTTGGCTCCTATATGCATACATTGCGATAATAGCGGCAATAGGAAGAGCCGGAGCCTTATGTACAACGGAAAGTCTCGTCACATACGACGAAGACATAATACCGTTAGACAACTACTCTCTAGTGGAATTATCACAATTGACTATGTTAAGTCAAGAGATAATGTGTCGGATCCACTAACTAAAGGCCTAACTAGAGAGGTAGTTGAAAGATCATCAAGGAATGGGACTATGGCCGAGGACAAGTCATCGTGGACGGTAACTCTACCTAGAAGACTGGAGATCCCAAGATCTAGGTTCAAAAGATCAAACAAAGTCATTAATGACGGTTCAACATTGTCACAATAACTCTTTGGTCCATTCTCGTGATGAGACAATGTTCGATGCGAGGATAAAGCATTGCGGCTTTTTAATGGTTACTAAGTTTGGTACGGGGTATATCAAATAGTGTATCTACGGGATGACACATTTAGGAATCACCTATGTAAGTGTGAAGTGTAAGCCGCTTCAAGGAGAATTATGTAAGGCCAATTCTCTACGCACTTATGAACCAGGGAGTGTTCATGGTCAAAACGAACAAAACAATGAGAACCAAAAACGGTTAAAGGGTTAATTGTGTGACATGTGGTTGTCTAGGTATACACCAAAGCTCGACGGTTCAAGGATATCACATCTACCGATTGACCGAGTATATCCGACATATGTTCACTACGGAAAGTTCAAAGAGAAATCTACTTATCCAGATGCGATTAATCCCCGCTACGAATCACACAGTTTTTTGTCATGCATGTTTTTCATCATATAACCATTCCCCATTCATGTGGGGGATTGTTAAAGCTAGTTAATGAATAAAACTAGCCAAGTTGGTGTGAATGAGAAATGGAAGGCAACCTTTCCGAACAGTCACCAACCTATTCCGAAGAGGCACCTTCAAGGCTATATAAACTAAGGCAATGCCTCATTTTAAAGATACCAAAACCAAAAATTTCTGCATCTAAAATTCTGCATTCTTTTTCACAAATAAAACTATCGAGTCTTACTGTGTTTCGTTGCCAACTTTGAGTTCGTCGAAGTCGAAGGCGTTTGACGTACCGCTACTCCTGCGACAGGTATATCCGTTTTATCCTGGGAGGAAGTAATCCATAACCTCGGGTACAGTGAGGGGATTAAATTCCTTAAGGACACACAGTGAATTCTGTGGTCTCGGATATTTTCTTACTTCTGTATTATTTTTCCAGTTTCTGTTTTTTCTGGTTTTTGTCTTTCCGTTTGGTTTCTGTTTTTCCTGATTTTTGAACACAGGCACAACAACAAAATCAAGATAGTATGAAAACTGAAAAATAAACCAAAAATATCAAACTGATTGTGCTATAATTTTCATCCGCGAAGCACCCGATCCACCCGATTCACCCGTGGATGATGGGTGGATCAGATGTGGATGAAGAAAAAATAGGATGATGGATGGGTCAGGTGGTGGATGGATAGTTGGCGGGTGGAGGCTGATTGAGCTCCACCTCCGATCCATTGCCAGCCCTATTCCTAAGTCCTGCTAGTCTTCGTTATATTTACTGTTTATTGCTCAAGCTATTGTAAGTGGCTGATATCTTGGTGATTCCAAATACCCTATTAGTTGCTGTTGAAGCATCTGAATATATTCAGAAATCCTGGTAGGTAGTTCAAGGCCTCCGATGGTTTCAGTTTTCTTTTGCTTGCTCTATGGTAAAATTTAGAACCAATTATCTGTAATCTATCCATTTCTTGAAAAGTTAAAACAGTTTATCCTCTCTCCACAATCATAATTTGTTGCTCAGGAGCTTCGGCAAAGGACTTCAACATTTTGCTTAAGGAGAACATAGCCATGACATCCTTTCTTGATGTGGCAAGACTATATTTTTCTTGTGCTTATTTTTGTGTTAGTCATTGCATTTACAATACTTGCTGATAATTGAAAATTTTGGCTAGCTTGAGTAATGCTACTTTCAAATGGTGGACTAATTTGGTTGTCACAAAATTTTCTGAGGAGTTAATTCCAAGATTTCGGTGAATCCACATTTGCTTGTCAATCTGAAGGTAACTCCACCAAATATTATGATTTTCTTCTGATGGTAATGTTTAGCTAATGTTGTCGATTTTAATTTCCCCTTTACTTGATGATATATTGCGTACAATAAACCCTTGTGATCCGGCCCTTCCTCGCCGTGCATAGCGGGAGCTTAGTGCACTGGGCTGCCTCTTTTCTTTTTTGATGATATATTGATAATGGAACTCTCCGTGGCCCTATTGCAGGTATTGTTCACACGATAGAGACTATGGGAACATGCAATTTTTGCATTGCCACATTCATGGTGAACTAATCTTTCTTTGTGTTGTGGACAATTCAGGAACTATTAATACTGAAAGGAGGCTAGACAGCTATTTTTTGATAATGTGAGTAGGCTAAGAATTAAACTAATGTTCTTCTCTTCTAAGTTAACATTTTTCAGGGGCAAAGGTAGAAGACAAATTTAGATAATGCACAAATGGAGATAGTATCTCTATATTCTTCGTGATATTGACCGTACTTTTTATCCCTATTTGCATTTCAATGGATTGATTTGGTATGAGAATTTATGTGAAAGAGTATATTACATCATTTCTAATTCGTGATCTTATGACTTGTGGCTAGGGGTGAAAGGCTAACCAAGATCAGGTATATCGATCTGGTTTTTCGTAAAATCTATTTCAGTAGAGCATATGATGTCGATAGCCGAGGTAGAGCACTCAATCTGCTTAGGTGGCTCTGTCACAGTGACCGTCAACTTATAATTAAATAAAAGATTTGAGTCGCAAGTCTTACTTCCATGCCATGTAATCCTCCCAACTCGATTGGACTCGTTACACTTGAGGTCCCAAACTAATTTTATTGCTAGGAGACTAGACAATGATACTGCAGGTTCGAGCGTTTGGTAGAACCCAAAGCTTTGGAGTCTAACCTTATCTATGTGTGAATAACGAGTATAGATTGAATTCGATATATATTTCAGAATCCCTTCTTCAATGTAGAACACAATTTCTAAATTATGGATCCGTCTGTGCCTATAGACAAGACAAGTCCCCTGATTCGTTGAAACTTAATTTTGACGGTATTGTACCGTTAAAACTTAAAACCTCCGCGTCTTTGAACTGTACATTCAACAACTGTATATTGTAAAGAAGCTAAGGAATATTTACTTTATGGGACACCAAGTGAAAGCTGCCAAAGCTAACACTTATTAGTAGGTGACTAAATACATTGTGCCTTCTTATTTTAACCAACTTTTGTGGCCACTACATGAATAAGAGCAACATCTTTTCAATTTCAAGACAATTGCCTTAATCCAATTTTGGCAAAAGAACAACTTGCTCACACACGCACACACACTAAAGAAATAGTCAGATTCATAGACATCCTACAAGCTGCAATGGCGTTTGTTGTTAATAAGAAAATGGACATTGAGTCTAACTCAACAGCAAAAGATAGCTCATGAGGTCTGCATCGCTTATGATCACTTAAAGCAAACCGAATAACCTGCTCCCAACCGATGTACGACGCTGAATTTGGTTAAAGAAGTTAAAGTTGCTCCACTTGTCCAAGCTCAAAATTCAGGGCCGGGTTTGACATGCGTTTTTTTTTCCTTCAAAAAGTATTTTCATAATCGTTTGGTTATACATGAATGATTTTTTTGTTTAGTTTTTCAAGTTAAAAAGATTTGCACTCACAAAATGTATTTCCACGTGAAATGCATGTCTAGACACAATTTCAACTTCTAAATTACCTTTTTCTCAACTTCAACTTCAAATGCTCCTTAGTTATAACTTGGGTGTGTATGTATATTCAACTCGTCCCATTACATTCGGGAGAAAATACATAGAATCCTCCCTGAACTAGTACCTAAATTTTAAAAGGACACTTAAACTTTGTGAGTCTTCAAAAGGGTATTCATATCCCCTTTTTCGGCCATCTGCCAAAGAGAGTGATTTGAGTGAGGAACAAAGATATACAACAATAACATATCCAGTGAAATCTCACAACGTGAGGTCTGAGGAGGATAGAACATATGCAAACCTTACATCTACATGCGGCTGTTTCCAAGAGACATGGAGAATGAAAAGCGTAGAACCCTTTATATTGGGGTTCTTAGAGAGGAGGTGAGGAAATTTGTAAGCAAAAAGAATGGAATCCTTTTATCATTTTCTAAGGAGGTGAGGGAATTTGCTATCGTAAACCATGGAAGCTTCCTTCATGAATTTCTTCACTCTATGGCGTAACACCTTCTTCATCGCTGTACAACTCCGGGACATCAATTTCGCCGGCCGGAGATTGGGTGACTTTCCGGCTAGGAAGGTGGGAAAAAAACAAAGAAAAAATATACACAAAAAGGGAAAAAGTATAAAAGAATTGACACGTGTCAAACCATTGTTGCGTCCTTAACAACTGGGATGGACGGAAAAGGGGAGATTAACACACTTTCAAAGATGATTAAGGGACATTAGTAACCTCACAAAGTTTAAGTGTCTTTTTAAAATTTAGGTACTAATTTGGGGAGGACTTTATGTATTTTCTCGGGGTCAAATAATTTCCCTTAGATCAAAACATAGAAATTCTTTCAAGTCGAATATAGGCCTTTGTCAATGTTGTTACTTTATTGATTTGTGTGACCACATTATCTTTTAATCTTGCGACAACTTAACACCATTATTCAATTTAAGATTACTAATTCTTAAGTCAACATATATTTTATATTAAAAAGTCAAATATTAAACTACTAATAAAAAAATGATTGGTGACATTAACTCTCTATGTCATTGGTCTAACTATCATTAAACTTTGAAGAAATCCAATTACTCAAACTCCTTTTCATTATTCAAGATGAGTCAACCTGATGTTTAATTAATCTTTAAGTCCAAGAATGTACACATGGTTACATATATGATATATGCAATATTGTTTAATATTTATTATTTTTACATCAATATCCACTTTTCTCCGCCACACTTTATAATAAGACTGAAGGAAGTCTTGAAGTAACTGGTAAAGTTGTTGCCATATGACCTGGAGGTCACGAGTTCAAGCCGTGAAAACAACCTCTTGCAGAAATGCAAAGTAAGACTACGTACAATAGACCCTTGTGGTCCGGCCCTTCCCCAGATCTCGCGCATAGCGGGAGCTTAATACACCGAGCTGCCCTTTTACTTTATAATAAGACTTCAAAACAAATGCAAACTCCTCTTTCCATTTATGGGGCTATGATTATAAAATGTACACTCAAGATTTACTAATTGACATCCACACGAGAGCATGCCCTTAAATCTGAAAATGATGGGGCTACTTCTAGAGTAAAAGGTCAAACAATAGTTTAATTTATTTATTTTGCATGAACCATGAGAAATAGGTTGCGCAAAAAATAAATACCTTGCTTTTCAAGTAAAAACAGGGAAAAGACAAAAATAAACAACAGTGAATATCAAGAGTATTAGAAGTCTTTTTACTTCCGTTTGGGTCATAACGGGCCGGTCCTGAATATTAAGAAACTCCTAGTAAGGAGGCTTCCCCCTTTAATGGGTCATGCGTGATACAAATTTGAATTAATCAAATTAGTAAATTTCGAATATCAGATGATTATACCAACAATAAAAAACGAGGGAAATATCTCTTTTTTTAACCTTTCCCTTGAGCTAAAGTGGACTCAACAAGATATTGTGTTTTTATTTGTTTTTGTTTTGGTCAATAATTAAAGGGCAAATAAGATATTCTACTTCTTTTGGCACTATCTATATCTATATATTATTAAAAGCAATAGAAAAATACATTATATTAAACCAAGTGAGCATTACAATTGGCCGCTTGGCATTGCTCCAAAGAATTAGGACCAAGCTAACTACCTTTGTAATAATTCAAAAAAATTGATTTTAAAGCACGTTTTGGATCTTTTCTACAATTTATTTTGTTTCCTAAAGATGTACGAGTAAAAAACGTCTTTTGTGTTCCTTTGTAGTTTGTAGCAACTGAAACATATATTTTTTATCTGTTTTTTATTTTATTTTTGAATTTATAAATTTGTACTTATCCAAACCAATATCCTAACCAATTCATAGTATTCCCCTCCATATAAAAAAGAGTATCAATTTAGCCTTTATTTTTTTATACCAAAAGAGTATTTTCTTACCAAATCAAGAAAAAATTAATCTTATTTTTTCAGATTTGTCCTTATTAAGTGTTAAGTGAACAAATCTGAATACCTATTTAATTAGGGATATTTTAGTCAAATTATCTATTTTTACATAGGACTTAATATTTTCTTAAGGAGTGTGCAAATGCTTAAGTGGACCCTCTTTTTAATCTCGATGGAGTATTTTGAATTTGAAATTATTTACAATTGATCATTCACGCACGTTTTGGCTCCTTTCTTATAGCAAATTTTGTTTTTATAAATCTAAAATTTAATTACAACTGTCTTTTACAGTCAAGCATAAATATATATTTATTTGGTTATTGTATTCTATTTTATTTCTTTACGAGTTATTATATCTGATATATGTGTTAAAAATTTGTTCCTCAATTTTGGTAGAATTAGAAACACCTAATTTTAATCTAGATATTTAAATTTTTTAATATTTAATTAGTCTAAAAATGTTAATTAATATTTTTATCTTGTATTTTTAATTCTATCTTTTAAATATCTAAAAAAAGGAAGAAAAAGAAAAGAGAAAAAAGTGAACTAGAGAAAAGACAAAAAAACCACAATTCACACGTGCATGCACTTGCACGTTCTCCAGACCTCCACCAAGCACACATGATCTGTGCACGTTGCACATACATGGAGTCAAAGCCGTCTCTGGGCGGTCGAGACGGCGTCGCCGCACAGGGCCCCGCGGGCGGAGCCTCTGTCCCAGAATTTTTATTTTTCTTTTATTAGTTTCAAATATAAAGATATGTATTAAAAATGTCTTCAATCTTATCAGTGAGAGTTGTAGCCTAGCGATTGAAGACTCCTTTCAAAAGTCCTAGTGAGAGGTCGCGTAGTCATACTTTAGTATCACATCGTAGACCCCCACCCCAACGCTATCTTTCTTATCAGTGAACCGGAACATAGTGCATAGGTACTCTTCGATGCAGGACGAGACGACGTGACATACTACGATCACGTACATAAGTGTTGTCCTTCGTCTCGGCAATATGGTACCTCCCAACAAACAATCAAAGTCAAACCTTTATGAAGACGATCATACGATGTGACTTGAACCACACCCTCACTTCACGTCTTCTGACAGATGTCTTTTCGCCTGAGGCTTTCGAACAAGACTACTTACTCCAGTAGATTAGTAAGCTACCTTTTCCTCTTCGGTTGCCGGTGCTATAATAGGTAGAAGTACATTATGGGAGGATCAGTCACCCGATATGTCCTAAGAAGCAAGGATTTTCGTGAGAATTCAATGAGCATCGAATTTTTTTGTTTTTTAAACACAAAATCAGATTTAGCCCCAAGTCCCAACCAGTCGGCCCAAGTCCCTAATAGTGTTTCTATACATTTATTTGATGTTTTGATCAATAATTTTTTTAAATATTGGTTAATTAGTTAATTTTAATTTTTCATGTGAATAAAAAATGGTTTCTTTTTATTTCTCGCATCGGGCCTTTAAAAGTATAGGAACGGCTCTGCATGAAATATTATAGTTACAATAACAATAACAATAAAAATAAAAATAAAAATAAAAACAACCTCACATGCACCTTTATATATACACAATTACACAGATACGGTAAAGGGGAACCAGATAAGAGGAGAGGAGATCCACTCCAAAACTAAATAAGTACACAGTTAAAACGATCCTTTTTTTTCCCACCGTAGCGCACCTTTTATCAACCGTAATTTTCATTTTTGTCACTCAGGTACGTGGTGCTTTTATCGTAAATGTTGACGAAAAATCATATTGTGAGAAGTAATATAAGTGAGGCTCCAATAGAAAAGATTCACATTATTTTTAAATTAAAAATTCTGAATTGTAAATTGAATTGAAAAAAATATTATATTTGAATTGATAGGTAGAACTGAATTTGAATTAATCAAAATAAAATATTAAACCTTTTAATTTGAATGTGAATCCAAAGATAAATATATTTGAATTTGAGATGAGATTCATATTATTATGATAAGAAAAATTATATAGTGAAAAATATTATAATTTTATTGATAGAGAGTAAATAAATATTCTCCATATGTTATGTAATTATTATTCTGGTGTAATTAGGTAAAGTAGAGATCCTTATACAATTAGGTTTGTAATTGTAAAGACCTATATATATTGCATAAATGAGAAGTCTCAAACCAAAGAGAATTACACCATTCTATATGGTATCAGAAGCCAAACCCTCCCTGCCCTAAAATTATACTCGGCCTCCACCCCCCATCTCTTTTCTTATTTTCCGGTGGCAACTCCCCCCCCCCCAAACCCTAAAAATATTCCGCCGCCACCCACCTCTCCTTCATTGCTTCCGGCGGCCACATGGCTTCTCCCACTTCCTCCTCCTCCACCCACGACGTCACACATCCTTATCCTTCTAGTTCTTGATCAAAAGGATGGACAATACTCATCGTGGGTCGAATTATTTCAAATACATGTTTGTGCTTACAACGTCCTTGATCACATCGATGCCACCACCCTCCGTCCACCCGACGTCGACAATCCGATGTGGAAGCAGGTCAATGTTATCGTCAAACAATGGATATATGGCACCATATCCAATGATCTACTTCATACTATTATGAAGACAGGTTCCTCGACTCACGAATTATGGACACAGCTAGAGGAAATCTTTCAAGACAACAAACATACACGTGACGTCTATTTGGAGGAACAATTCACCAACACTAATAACTAAAATTGGTTGTTGATAAATTGTTTAATGTTGGCACTCTAATTTTTTAAACAAAGATGGTTTTACAACTTATCAATGGTTTGCCGAAAGGACAGTACGATACACTTGCAGCGATAATCCAATAAGTTGATCACCTCCCTAGCTTCAATAAGGCCCGGTCACAATTGATTTTGGAGGAGACTAGACAAGCCAAACAGGACGAGCACACTCCACAGGCATTGGCGGTTGTCGTAATGCCAACCGCCAACACACCCGTCGGTCTTCCGCAACCTACAGACCACCACCAACAACATGACGGCCGAGGAGGCAGTAGGAGACGCGGCAACGGAAAGCAAGACGGTGACATGGCCCACTTCTCCACATCCGAGCAGTAGGCCTATGGCCCCATGACCCCTACCGATCTGAGTCGGGCTTACAGTACTATGAATCACCAGCAGCCCGATGACGCATAGTACATGGATACATGTGTCACATCCCACCTCACACGTGACTCTGGTAATCTCCCTCACCTATTGAATTTGAACAATAATCAATTTATTTTGGTCGGCAATGGCAATCGTATTCCAATTCAAGGCTATGACACTACTCAAACACAACCACCTCACCCACCATTTACCCTAAAAAATGTCCTATAAGCTCCTAACATCATTAAAAACTTAATCTTTGTTAGGAAGTTTGCTAGTGACAACTCTGTATCTATTGAGTTTGATCCTTTTGGTTTTTCTGTAAATGACCTACGTACGGGGACAACTCTTACGAGATGCAATAGTGTGAGGGACCTGTATCCTTTCTCATCCAATTCCGCTGCAAGTGTCAATCCACCAACCTCTATAGCTGTCATCTCTCCATCCACTTGGCACAATAGACTCGGGCACCCGGCATCACCAATTTTTTATTTTCTTAGAAGTTAGAATTTCATTCAATGTAATAACGGCAAATTTACCCCCGCTTGCTACTCTTGTCCTATAGTAAAGCATGTTAGACTTTCTTTTCAATCTTCATTAAGTGTAACATTTTCTCCTTTTGATATTATTCATGCGGATTTATGGACATATTCCATCACTAGCAAACTGTGTCACAAATATTATTTGGTGTTTTTGGATGATTTCTCTCACTTTCTTTGGGTCTATCCTCTAAAATATAAGTCCCAAGTTTACACAATCTTTCTTGAATTTCAAGCATATGTTAAAACCCAATTTGAAAAGACCATCAAAACTTTTCAATGTGATAACGGCTGTGAGTTTGACAACCTTCCATTTTATAAATTTTGTGCGGACCACGGCATGGTGTTTCAATTTTCTTACCCCCATACCTCTCCTCAAAATGGTAAAGCCAAAAGAATCTTACGTATCATCAACAATAAGATCCGCACTATGCTCTTCCATGATTCCATCCTCCTTCTTTTTGGGTGTACGCCTTACATATGGCGGCATACCTCCTTAATATATTACCAACACGAACACTTCAAAATAAAACTCCAACTAAAATTCTCTTCCGTCGAATCCCCTCTTATGATCACCTTCGGATTTTTGGTTGTTTATGCTACACGAATCTCGCCTCCATGGCCCCTCACAAATTAGCACCTAGAACTACCCCTTCCATTTTTTTAGGTTTTTTGTCAAACCATAGGGGGTACTTATGCTATGATTTGTCCACACATAAAATCCTAGTCTCTCGACATGTCACATTTGAGGAGAATATTTTTCCATTTGCAAACATCCAAAAATTTCAAGTCCCTGATTACGGCTTCCTTGATGATCCGGACACGTCCCCTCTCATTAGAAACGACATACACCGTGCCACCCATCCCGTCTTGTCACTGCCCCAGCCCACTGCCCCACTGTCGACTACCCCCAGCCCCCCCCCCCCCCCGACGAATCTATGTAATCAGTTACCTTTTCCGAAGATATAGTAAGAAAAAGAAGAAAACAAGTGGAAAGAAGCATGCATACCACAAATATCCAGTCATAAAGTCTTACTCAAAATCATTGATTTCGAAATACTACTTTATATGAAAATAATTATAACTACAAAAGGTGGAATATTACAAAAATTAATTGAGAAAAAATAAACTAAGTTATAATTTGAATTATAAGATAAAACTACTGAATTAAGAGAAGCAATTTAAATTTGAATTAAACTATAACAATAATTAACCTTTTAATTTGAATTGAAAATAAATATTTAACAAAAATAATATGTGATTAGTATAAGAAGCTTGGAAGTTTATGTTATACAACTGAATAAAGCAAGCATACCGTAAATATTTTTTCGAGTCAGAAACTTTATAAAGAAGCAAGCATACCATAAATATTTTTTCGAGCCAGAAACTTTTTAAAGAAGCAAGCATACCATAAATATCGAAATATACTAATCTATGTAGTGGATAATGCAATAATGAAAAATAAGAAACTAAAAATGACAAAATAAAAATATCCAAAAACTCCAACAGTAGAATAAAAGGATAAAAACATAGTTGAATTTGTATGGAGAAAGTTTATTTTAACAGTGATTAAAAAATATCATATTACGGATAAGACTACATAACTATAATCTTACTATTTAATTGCTTATTGCATATAATAAAAATAACAACTCAAAAGGAACTTCTCCTGATTATAGATTTGGCGAATTCAAATCATTCTTTAATGTTAAATATGCATATTTTGATTAGAGATGAAATGCTTAAGATAAAAATGCACTAAGAGGGTGATTAATTAAAAAGTAAAATAGAAGAAAGTAAATAAATAATATAGAAAGATTATTGATAAATTTAGATAATTAAAGAACTTATTAATTTTTCAACCGCATCATTTTTTTTTTGTAATGACTACTAAAAAGGCCAAGATAAACTATTCTCTCATGAGCATCTATTTGAAAGGAAATGTACTTATAGATGTATAACTTTGTGATATTTCATTACAAAAAAAAACTTTATGATAGTTCACAAGTAACAAGTAGAAGGTGATTGAAGATTTAAATGATGATGAAGAAGAACAAATAAACAAATGAGTTACATATTTGTTATTGATATATAATAAATACACTAAACAATAGTATTAATAAATTTAGGCAATTGAAGAGCTTATTCATTTTTCAATTGAATTTTTTCCCGCATGATTATAAAAGTTGAGAAGAATCATTCTACGGAAGCTATTTTTAAGAAAATATATATATGCATACAGATGAATAACTGTAGGATCTTTCTCAAATTACAAGTAGAAAAGAATTGAAAAATATAATGATGATGAGTAAGAACAAATAACAAATAAAGTTAGAAATATAGTAACTAAAGAAGTGTTTAGAACTCTAATTTATGATATTATTAATTATATATTCATTTAATTTTAGTGTAATCTTATTTTCGAGTCATGTGGCATTTTCAAGTTGTATTTAGGCAATCAAAGAACTTATTCATTTTCAATTGAATTTGTTTTTTAGCATGACTATTAATAAAAGTCGAGAAAAATTATTTTTCAACGGAAGCAATATATTTATGAGAAAATATATGTGTATACAGATGAATAATATATGACGTTTCATGAATTACAAGTACAAAAGAATTAAAAATTATAATGATGATGATTAAGAACAAATAACAAATAAAGTTAGAAATATAGTAACTAAAAAGTGTCTAGAAATATAATTTGGGAGATTATTATATATATCATTTAAATTTAATGTAATCTTATTTCCGAGTCATGTTACATTTTCAATTTGTGTGTATTACAAATAATATATTATAATATTTTATTCTTTTCCAAAAAGTTGTTCGATATGGTTTGTCTCATTTAATTTCATAGAATTTTTACGTTGGGTATATAGCATTAAGACATAACGTGATATTAGAGATTTTATTAAAATAATAATCATCTAATCTGTTTAGATAAGTCAACTCATAATTTAATATGTTTAATATTTTATATTGTGATTGCACCTGGCGGGCCTAATATTATATGAATCATCCTTTTAATATCACATCTTTATTATTTGGTATATTGCATTGACAAAGTAAGATGGAAGTTGAGATATGTTTAAAATTTTATGATCTAATATGAATTATCACAATTTGATATGATTTACATTTTTTTATTATACATTCATCACGCGTGTACTAATATTAGCTTATTATTATTTCCAATTTCAAAAAATACTCTTTTCGTTAAACTTTGAATTTTCTATTTTTTTTTTTGTATTTAGTTTCCCACTCTCCCTTTCTGTATATAATATGTTGTGGCATTCTAAGAAAGCTATCCAAGGTCGAAACATGAGACGTTGCCGTCCCATATATTCAAAACGATACTTTATTTCAAAAGCTTATGTTGTAAATAAAAGAGAAAGAAAATTAATTACTAATTCCACTTAATACTAAAATAATAATAATTATAAACTTAAAATCAAAATTTATTTTGAGAGTATCGAAGATTCTTCGAATTATAGTGTATTCCTATTTTTATTTAATCATGTTATATTTTCGAGTTGTTTGTATCTAATTATGATTATGTTATTTGAAGTTCATCGAAATGTTATTTGATGATTGTATTTATATAATTTTTTTTTTAATTTTATACAATTTTTGTTATTAGGTATATTATATTAGAAAATAAAATGATAGTTAGATATTTGTTAATTCAATATGATCTAATGTCTTCAACCAAATAAAATCAAAATTAAATATTAATTTAATAATATCCGTTCATCCCACGAGTACTATGCTAGTATATATTTAAAGGTGGAACTCTATTTCAAGATTATGATTATTACACATCAGGTTGACATGGGAAATAGATTTTTTTTTTGTTTATTTATTTTATAAAAAATTAGGTGTTTAGGGGTAAGGGCATCTAGTGGAGCATAAAAGTTTTGATATAGAAGCTGAAACAATATTGGAGGTACACTTCATTTGATAATGTAGTTATCTTTTTTACATATATTGCCAAATTCCCTTACAAATATGTATATCTAACACTTGTTCTTTTTGAGGTATCACCAAATTGTGCTAGGATTGTACTTCTCTAGCAAAGTTTGTTGTAGCATATTGTGGAAACCTGTCATCAAGTCAGCAAAACCGTAGTGGAAGTGCATGTAGGAAGTTTGTCATCAATTTTTCTTTGTGTTTAATAGTGAAAGGATATATGCCTAAAGTAGGGGCAAATTCCAGATCTGAACATTATTATAAGGCCAAATTCATTACTTGAACACATCAAGTAACGCTTGTTTCATCTAAACACTTTAGGTGGGCCTTCGCTGTGTCATTTAGACATTTTTTGCAAATCAACCAAATATGTAAAATGTGAGCAACACACTCGCCAATGACATGAAAAAATGACAAATTAAATTAGGACATGTGGCGATCAAATAATAATATAAAAAATAAATTTTGAGAAAAAATAATATTTCAAAAAAGAAAAGAAAGCATGTTCTTGATGTTCTTCACCATCTTCATATGTGTTCTTATTCCAACCACGATTTTAATCTAAAATTTCAAGAGAAACTCCTCCAATTTGTTATAACTTCAGCTAAAGATTCCCCACGAAAACCCGAACACAACACCAACATTAATTTCTCAAATTTTTCATCAAATCAAGTAACTCATTTTAAACCTTCAAGCTTTCTAAAGACCTCATTAATGGTATTTAGATCCAATTAATTCAAAATAATCCAAAGAGACGAAATGGAGTTACTAGATCTGAACCCAGATAAAAAAAAGAACAAAATCAGATTGAAAATAATGGAGTTTCTTTGGAAAATTATTTGAAAAAGAAAAAGAATGAAGAAAAGAAGAAGAAATAAAAAGAAAAAAAATATGTTTTTTGGTTTTTCACGTGTCTTGTTTAAGTGAAATCACGCAAGTTGTCAAGTCAGCGAAAAGTGTCTAAATGACACAACAGAGATCCACTTGAAGTGTCTAGATGGAACAAGCGCTACTTGAGATATTCAAGTGTCAAATCTGGATGACCACAGGCGACTGGCAATGAATTTGGCCTTATTATAAGTTTGAGTTGAAAATTCTATCATAACTCATTTAATTTAGAGTTCGAATTATATTATTTGATTCTTTAGTAAATCTGTCACATATATATATATATATATATATATATATATATATATATATATATATATATATATATATATATATGATCTGAGCTAGTTCAAGGTTCATTTTCCTTCACATGGTTCAAGCCCATACCGACCTATTTTTTATTTACTCAATATCAAACTCTCATATTATATATTATTTACACTCCAAAAGTTCAAGTCTGAGCATGCATGAGGGGGTGTTAGAATCACACGTTGGTTTAGATTTTTTCTTAATATGGTCTTGAGCAGCTTGTGAAGTTGAGTTAGTATCAAAGTGACATTTTTTTCACAATTGTGATATTTTCTTATCAAATTCCTTGTCGAGATAAAGAAGGTGTTTGATTAAGCTTATAAGTTATAAGTTTAAAAATATTTTTTTTGATAAATATTGAAAATTCTTATTTAGTCAAAATCAATCAAAAGTCATAAGTTGATCACCTCAAACTTATTAGTATTTAACTTATAAGCACTTTTGGATTGACCAAGTATTTATCGTAATATCTTTTCTTATACTCGAAATTCTCCTCATACATATATTTTTTAATTTATAATTTTTTATAAATAACATTAAGGATAAATGAGTCATTTTAACAGAATTGTTTATCATTATTTTTCTTTCAAACACATCAATTGTTTATCTTTCACCATTTTTTACTCAGATATTGTTAGGGTTTTTGCCCTGGTTTTTTTTACCTAAGTTTTACTTTTCTCTCGAAAGAAAGTCAAAGTATAATTCTCTTCCATGTTTGGTTATTTCTTATCTTGAAGAAAAAGTTTTGAACATCTATAAATAGAAGACCGTCTTCCCACAATTAAAACACAGAAAAATATCCACAA